>LPNX010636333.1:0-15573 GCA_001517045.1 Pseudotsuga menziesii
GGAGTGAGAACATGAATATTTCCAACATACAAGGATCACATTTTTTGGAGTAAATTATCGAAACAAAATAAAATACCACAAGGAAAAGAGACACCATGTACATGGTTCATCCCTAACCCAGGGTTACATCCACAAAACCGTTCAATTTTTATTTAGTCGTTCAACTAGGGTTACAAAATAGCAGTTGTGACACTGCACCCTTTCTACTAAAGTAAATGGAAACATTTGGATCACTCAGAAAAAATGTTTTCCTACACAACAACATTTGAAAAACTAGACTCTAAAATAGACTGGGGGGCGGGGTTAAGTGATAAACATGGTTTTCCAGAATATGAGCAAAACAAAACTGTTTTAGAGATCATCTGCGAGGAAACTATTCCTTTAGTTGTCATTGTCAACACTTCATACCTCAAGTATAGTTAATTCAGAAAGATTAAATTTGTTTTCTTGTCCATTGTTATCTTTCTCCTCATTCATATTTGATCATCTGTCCCATAAATTCTCGACAACCAAAATCTGCACAACTACATTCAACAATGTTATTATGTTTTTCTTGGCTTCCCATTGTTATTTTTCTCATCTTATAATTTACAACAGTCATAGCACTTATTACGAAAACTATCCATTTTTCTCTCAATTGCATTCTTCTTCCTCAGATAAACAGACAAGGGAAAGCAATCCCATTGATCCTGTGTGTGGAGTTCCTACCTCCTGGTCTGGTCATGGATAAGTGTATCCTTCAAATCAACCGCATCAGTTATGGCAGGAAAAAATAAAGTTTGGCAATAATGAAGTTTATATGTGACAAATTCGTAGACATTAAATAAGTCAATGTCTATACTCGGACCCTGTCATTTCAATATCTACGACGTATAGAATTTTTGGATTTGTTCTCTGGAATGAAAACATAGATATTAAAGCTGTAAAAGTATATATGTTCAAACCCAAATAATTTAGGGGTGATTCGCTACCCACATATATCAGGTCCGTGTGCATAAACTTGAACTATAATCATTTAGAGCCTATCCAAGCATATATATTTGGATATCTGCAATCAAATTGATGGTAAAGCCCTCTTATCAAATCACAGATTTGCAGCACGCGTGTATGTAGCTAATGGGCTTGTGTGGTGAGCAAGGAAGATCGCAAAGTATCTGTTAAATTTTCATATGCTTAGCTAAGACAATAGTATTTCATTTCATTTTTCATAACAAAAAGCATATAAACAGGATCACTGAGAGATAGACAAGCACAACCATACAAAAGGAACACAAATATTTATCCTGGGAAAACCCTAAAGGGAAAAACCCAGCAAAAGCTTCCTCAATATAGATGCCCCAAAAAGTTAAAAAGATAAAACCAGCAAGGAGATCAAAGCCCGATCCTCCTTTTTCTCCAGCTACTTCTCTTCTCCACTAATGTGCTATACAAGTGAGAGTGTGTGTCTTAAATGAGGAGCACTACACCTCTATTTATATTCATCCATTCACTTAAGTTAACTCATGTAGGCTCGAGTTACACATGTAGGCTCAAGTAACCACACTAGGGTGCTGATGACCCACCTTTACAATTAGAGGGGACTACCTCATGACTCTTATTAGTTCTTCCAATTATTAGCATAGGGGTACAATGTAATACAAGTGGTTCTCCTGGTAGGACCATCGAGGACCACAAAAAGATACATATAGAATATTCTTCGAATCTACAATATTTCAACACTCACCCTTAACGAGAAGGGTATTCTACAGCAACATCAACAACAACAAGAGTAGAGATAGGGGACATCATCAACATCAGCAGGGTAACAAATCTATAAATCATTGGAAGCTTTTCAACATCATGTAGTCTTCATCTTCAATCTTCAGTCTTCATCATCAGCAACATCTTCAGTCTTTGATTAGCAACATCTTCAGCATTTTGATCTTTCAATCGACATCTTCAACACTTGGACCTTTCGATCAGCGACATCTTCAGCACTTTGACTGTTCGATCAGCAACAACATCTTTAGCATTTTGACCTTTCTATCAGCAACATCTTCAGCACTTTGACTTTTTCAATCAGCAACAACATCTTCAGCATTTTGACCTTTCGATCGGCAACATTTTCAGCACTTTGAATTTTCGATTAGCAACAACATCTTCAGCATCTTGACCTTTCGATCAATAGCAACATCTTCAGTACTTTGACATCTCGATCAGCAATATCATCATCAACACTTTTCCCTTTCGATCAGCAGTAAGATTATCATCATCATATTCTGATCTGTCGATTATAATCATCATCACATTTTGATCTTTCAATCAGAAACATCATCATCATACTCTGATATTTCGATTAGAAACATCATCAACATAGAAACATCATCATCATACTCTAATATTTTGATCAGAAACATCATCAACATACTCTGATCTTTCGATCAGAATGTCATCATCATCATACTCTCATCTTTCGATCAGTACGCCATCATCATCAGCAACAACCTCCAATCCACAACTCAAAGACAAAAAGTCTTTGGATCACTTTTGGACTTAAAGTCCAGGGATGATACAATCCCACCACATTCTTGACAACTGAAGTTACCAGATTGATTACGGGAGAATCAGTCCCTATCACTTTAGGACTATGTCCAAGGATGATGCAATCCTACCACATTCTCGACGATCGAAGTCACTGGATACAATTATGAGATAATCACTCCCTATAACTTTAGTACTTGAGTCCAAGGATGATGCAATTCTACCACATTCTCGACGACAAAAGTCACCGGATACAATTAGGGGATAATCACTCCCTATCACTTTAGGACTTGAGTCCAAGGATGATGCAATCCTACCACATTCTCGACGACCGAAGTCACCGGATACAATTATGGGAGAATCACTCCCTATCACTTTAGGACTTGAGTCCAAGGATGATGCAATCCTACCACATTCTCGACGACCGAATTCACCGGATATAATTACGGGATAATCACTCCCTATCACTTTAGGACTTACGTCCAAGGATGATGCAATCCTGCCACATTCTCGAAAACCGAAGTCTCTAGATCACTTTAGGACATGTGTCCAGGGATGATACAATCCCATCACGTTCTTGATGACCAAGGTCACCAGATCTATTATGGACAGATGTCCCAGGATGATACAATCCCTCTTCATTCTCGAGGACCAAGGTCTCCAGATCACTTTAGGACAAGTGTCCAGGGATGATACAATCCCATCATGTTCTCGATGACCGAGGTCACCGGATCTATTATGGACAGATGTCCCGGGATGATACAATCCCTCTTCATTCTCAAGGACTGAGGTCTATGGATCACTTTAGGGCAAATTCCCAGGGATGATACAATCCCACTGCAACATCACTACTCCCCCTTTCAAGGAAGGTCTTTCTGAACAACACCAAGCTTGTCTCAAAAGTGTTCGAACTCTACTCGAGGCAGAGGCTTCATCGGTACATCATCATTCAAACCATCATCATCTACATCTTCAGTATATGAATATTGATCTATCACCATCTGCATCTCCAGTATCTGAATACTGAAAGCATCATCATCTGCATCTTATCTTGTAAGTAGAAATACCGGATTTCTACGCGTTATGTCGGAACACAGGGTCCTTTGTCATCACAACTATGGTTATCATATAGAATCATTGTAGTGTCCATATTCAGGTCAAAGAGACCTGATATCATCTTCTGAATCCATATGGATTCACAACTTAGTAGAGCAATCTGCTATGTATTCTGCTTCAACCGTGCTAAGAGAAACACTGGACTGTTTCCTACTAAACCATGAACTCATAGCAGACCAAAAGCATATACCTGATGTGCTTTTCATGTCTGAGATACTTCCATCCCAATCTGCATCTGTGTAGCCATACAATCTATACTCATGGCTACCATCATAGTATAGACCAAAGTCTATGGTCCCTTTCAGATATCTCATCACATGTTTTGTAGCTACTAGGTGAACCCATCTTGGTTGAACAAGATATTGAATTAAGGTGTTCACATCAAAACAAATGTCTAGTCTGGTATTAGTTAAGTACATCAATGACCCAAAGATCTGTCTGTAGTGAGTCACATCCACTAACTCTGATGAGTCATCAGATAACAACTTCAGGTTGGAGTCCATGGGTGTGGCTATGACTTTGCATTCCAACATATTGAATCTCTTCAATATATCTACCACATACTTTCCCTGGTTGAGAAAGATTCCTTCTGAACTTTTCCATACTTCCAGACCTAGGAAATAATGCATAAACCCAAGGTCTTTCATCTCAAATTCTTCTGCTAGTTTTTTCTTGCATTCCATGATCTATTTCTCATTCCCTGTCAAGAATAAGTCATCCACATATAGTAATAGAATGATAGGTACATCTTCTACAACATTGTAGGAAAGGTTGGGATCGACTTTGCTCTTGGCAAAGCCCATGCTCATCAGGAAACTATCTATTCTTCCATACCAAGCTCTGGGAGCTTGCTTCAGGCCATAGAGGGCTTTCTTCAACTTGCATACTTGATTCCTTCTATCTTCAACTTCAAATCATCATGACTATTTGACGTAAAAATCTTCCTCAATCATACCATTAAGGAAGGCTTGTCTTTACTTCATCATGGAAGAAACTACCATGATAGTTTTGAACGAAGTGTACCTTGCTTCCTAGAGTAAGTGTCTCTTCAGAATTAATTCCCTCTTTCCTCTAGCCACAACTCTTACCCTACTTCTATCAGCAACATATATTATATTGAAAATCCATTTGGAAGATATCACATTCTTGCTTTCTGGTTTGAGTACTATATCCCAACATCATTCTAGTATCATAACATCTTCTATGAGTTTGTCTTCTCAGGTCATCAACATATCCTAGTCTTCTGCATTCAACCTTGAAGGTTGAAACCCACTTTACTCTTGGTAAAGTATCAATCCATCACAAAGCTATCCATCATGTTGTACCATGTCGAACTCAAAGATAATTTTCTGTAGTCACTCCCCCTGAAGTGGAGTATCATCTTCCCTCTTCATTCTGTATAGGTGGTTCTATGCTTGATATATACTGGTCAATAGAGTATGTCATGTCATAGTCTATTCTTTCTAGGGAGAATTACGAACCTTGCATTGTACACTTGTTCCATCATATTGTAAACATCATTCCCCATGATCAACTGTTATTCTTTGATCATAGCTTCTTTTATAGCATTCTTTTCTTCATCTTGAGTTATCTCTTGTACCCATGGTGGTCTTCATCCTTCAAGGTGGATCTACCATTCTTTGAAGCTCTTTCTTTCGTCATGGTGTCTCTGACCCTGGGAGCTTCAAATTCATGTTTATTGGAGTGAATCTTGAATTGTCATCACTTGTGCTTTGGAACAAGTCTCATCCTTCTTTTCTTGTAGGAGGTTGTTCATGGCCTTTCCTACAATTCAAATGCACCAGTTGCATGGTTAGAACTATTTCATAAAACATATGTATAATGACAAATTCTTATGCATCATGCAACTATTTATTCAATACAACATTCATCCATACTTAAACTTTCTAGATGCCTTCCATCTCCATCATGACATTATTCAGATTGTGCACTAATCCAATATGTTAGCAAAGAGGTTTGATAAGTAGCAATGGAGAGTTGTATAGCACCATGAGCTACTTACCCATCACATGCATATTAGTAGTATACAGTCATTAATGCAAACAATCTATCATGCATAACACATCAACTAAATATAATCAAATGTATAACAAAACAATATCATGAAATGACAATTGAATACTTATCTTTATTTGTTTCATGGGTATACTCCTTCTTGAGTCTTCAGCTTCATCGTCTTCTTCATTCATGATAGCATCATTTCTTATCCAAATGATAAGGTGGATAAGAATTCCTTCAAGAGTTGAGATCTTCATATTCCTCATTGATTGAGGGATATTCTTTGGAAGAAGAGAGCTTGATCTTCAGAGACGAGCTTCTTCTTCTTCCCAAAGTCTGCTGAAAGTAATCACTTCCTTCTGGAACACATTCCTTGAATGAATGAATTCCATGATCTTGGGAGTCCATTCAAGGTGGCCATCGCCACTTCTACATTCTTCACTTCTTCTTTCCCTACTTGAAGTTGTTATTTGATTTGAGAGATCCTTATGACTGCATGGTCTCTGCATTTTGGATCTTCACATTCTTCAGTTGGTTTCTTAAGGTAACATTCCGATCTATATTATTCCCTTCAAATATATTGGTCAAGGAATCAAACCTCATCGATGTATTTATGGAAGACACTTGTAGAACATGTTGATTCGTGATTGAATCATCAATGATCTTCTGGGCTTTGACCAAGTTCCTCTTGTGAAAGGCTTCTAGCCTCATCTCCCTCTCAAACTGGAACCTCTATGCTCATGTAGGTGTCCAATCCATTTTCTTTAGAGAGATCATATACTTCTAGGCTTGGAATTTGTCAAATTCACCAAGCCTATTATTAAGCTGATGTGATAGATCACTTTGAAATGAGAACCTCAAATGAACATAGCAAACGATTAGATCTTACCATTTTGAGGTATCCGTCCTGGTTCCAAAGCTCGCTGATCTAGGGTTTGTCGCAAAATCACTAATTTAAAAAATTGGAATCTTTCAGATATTATTGGATATACAAATATATCTCTTCAAATGGAGCTGTCCAATGTACTCCATTTCTGAAAACAGTGGAGGGAAACTCCCGTAACAGGAAGCCCTAATTTTTCAATTTCTTCTGCAGACATTCCTATTACTATTTCTGTAATATCTCCAAACTTTATGCTCCTATGTGTCTGAAATTTTGTACTGAGGTAACCTCTCATGTCCCTGATCCAACACCATAGGTTTCATCAGAATTGGTTTCACAATGTGGGATTTATGATATTTTTCCCAAGGTGACCTGTTACAGGACTGTTTAGAACAGCGAAGTTGTACGGCATGCCACGTGTCACTGGTTCATATTCTGAGTCTGATATTCAGACCACCGAAATTTCAGTCCATTCCCTTTATGGAACATCTTCAGGAATTCCATTTGGACCTCTGTATCCCAAGATATTGCAATTTTACCCAGGTGTCGTGTTTAGGGATGAATTCTGGAAGAGGCTAAAACCCTAACTTGGAGAGAACATATCTCCTGGAATACAACGAATCTAAGGATGAATATTGGACAACGTATTCATCAAGATATTATATTCAGTCCCTGCAATTTTCAGCTCCTAATCCTTCACAAATCTCGGAATATAGTGAATGAACCAAAACGTAGCAGTTTTAGTATTTAGGGTTTTTCTAGCTTGGGGTCAAACTAGGGTTTGACTTTCCCAGAGTTTCACCCAACCAAATTTCTTGATACAGGTCTCTATAATTCGGTTTTGATGAAGATAAAAATCATATGCTGGTCTCACTCAAAAAATCCTCTTCTGTAGAAAACCCTATTTTCCACATTGAAAACTGAAAATGCTCGGAATTGAATTCTGCTTCGACAGAAAGATGCACCCTTCAATGGAGAGTCATCCTAGCATAATTTTGCTGATGGATTGTGGAGAGAGACCCAAAAGGTAATAAGCCATAGATTTTGTATCTGTGCAATGTCTTCTTCTCAGGTTAGCTCTGATACCATGTTAAATTTTCATATGCTTAGCTAAGACATTAGTATTTCATTTAATTTTTCATAACAAAATGCATATAAACAAGATCACTGAGAGATAGACAAGCACAACCATACAAAAGGAACAAAAATATTTATCCTGGGAAAACCCTAAAGGGAAAAACCCAGCAAAATTTTCCTCAATATAGATGCCCCAAAAAGGTAAAAGATAAAACCAGCAAGGAGATCGAAGCTTGATCCTCCTCCTTCTCCAGCTACTTCTCTTCTCCACTAATGCGCTATACAAGTGAGAGTGTGTGTCTCAAATGAGGAGCACTACACCTCTATTTATATTCATCCGTTCACTTAAGTTAACTCATTTGACATGTCGGCTTAAGTTAACTCATGTAGGCTCGAGTTACACATGTAGGCTCAAGTAACCACACTCGGGTGCTGATGACCCACCTTTACAATTAGAGGGGACTACCTCATGACTCGTATTAGTTCTTCCGATTAGGAGCATTGGGGTACAATGTAATATAAGTGGTTCTCCCGGTAGGACCATCGAGGACCACAAAAAGATACATATAGAATATTCTTCGAAGTTACAATATTTCAACATTATCTAGATCTTGGTTGTAATGCATCGGTAAGGGGTTTTGAGTAAGTATCATACAAAAATTGAGGAACAAAAGTAAAGAAAATAATAATGGGTTAGGGAGTAACAAAATAGCAGAGCACTATATCTCTGTGGCCTCTAGATTTGCTTAAACTCTATAGTAATGCAAATAACCTATTACGGAACCCACTGTTAAGAAATGTGCAGCACACAAAGCTTATTATACAGCTTTGTCATATAGCTTATTATACAACAGAATACACTCTATGAATGTGTGAGAAAATAGAAGCACTGAAACCACACAGAGAGATAGAGGAAACCCAAAATCTATAAAATAAAGACACCCAAAACATTAGGGTAGTCATATTAACATGGAACCAAAATATTCCTCAATGAATATGCCACTTTGTTTTTTTTTTCAGAAATATTATGATTAAGAGGCATCACACATACATCCATAGAGGAAAATGAACTTACCAGATCCATCACTCATTGGTTGGACACAAAAACACTCTCGGATGGCCCATACGATGCCGAGGCTTCGAAGGCATCATGTCTGAGATCTCGGAGATAAACATTCTGAGGCAAATATACAATACTGCTATTGGTATTATTACTCCCACTAGCTGCAGAAGATAGGACAACACATTGAGGTTACGCATTTATAGACTCGAGTTTGGTCTAAGCCAAAAATTTATTTCTCGACTTCTCAGGGAAAAGAAAAAAAAGGGCGTAGCTCTTTCCTTTCAACCTCCAAGAGGATTTTTGAAACCTCGCCCATATACCTAGGAGAAAGAACCCCCCTCATATTCCCTTCATGACTTATTTAATAACCTGAAAAGGGAACGGTCATTTCCTTAACCTGTGCCATGATTCCCACAACTCAAGGCAGTAATTCTGCCCCTCATTTGTTGTTTGTAGCGTTCCCACAAATTAAGGATTGAAAAGATGCGTTTAATTTTGTTGAGGCATATTTTTCCCTTAATTTCTCTGTCCATTACAACCTAGAGGCATGCATCCACCCTAAACCTTATTTTATCCTTAATCAAATAAATGGTTTTTTTTTATCAAAAAATAATATAATCTAATTATATTTCCCTTAATATGCCCACCAACGTGAGCTCCCTATCCTCATTTAATGTTTATGTGTGTGTGTGTGTCTACATATATATATATATATATATATATATATATAAAGGGGGTATGATGAAGGGGGTATATATATATATATATATAAAGGGGGTATGATGAAGGGGGTATATATATATATACACACAGACACATACATACATATAATTAACTCTATGTATTAATAAAATATATGTTAAGTATCAGCTTTTATAATTGGTATATCACCTTTTAGTTATTTAAAGGGGGTACGATGAAGGTGATATTATTCCTTTCCATTTCGAATCCTTGATTCTTTTATGTCATCGTAGGAAAAAAAAACATATCGCATCCCCCTCTATCATGGCTTAAAGATAACAGGATTTTTGTTACCAGGTCATGGTATCCTAATCAGGATAATTTTCGGTGCGAACACAAATCTCAGAACCTTATCAATTTTATGGCTCCCTATCCATTTATTTTTCAACCTAGTGGTTTTCTAGTTGCCTTCCATCAAGTTGTCTTGATGTTTTACGATTTAGGAATTTAATCGCCTAACTTTGAACATTTCTTCTGGTGGGGCCTTGGCCTTGAGCTCATACAACAATATTCAAAATTGCAATTTGTTTAGGAATGTACAGGAGGGACATTACGCATATAGGGTGTAAGAGACAATATCCCTCTAGATAACAATTGCAGGGTGCTCTAAGAGGAAGGTAGGCATACTTACATCAATCCAGTAATGATGATTTCGATGGAACATGAACATGTAGCTACCAGATTTACAGCCATCTAGACTCTGCAATCGACAAACGCCTCTGCTACCTAATTCTTCAAACGTGGGATTTTCCACAGTGGGATATTTTTCTGCATTGCATTGTTCAAACGAGGTTTCGAATGCCCTCGTAGGCGAATTTTGTTGTCTGAAATCGTTTTGGATGGATCAGTGCATGATCAAATGGTTTCTTCTACAACTCCTATAGTTGCCTTGGATTCTGTTAGGAATTTACTTCAAAAGTAGTTGAATGAATCTTTAAAACGATAAGAGAGGAGATAAGACAGTAATGCTAGAGGGAGACATTGTTCAAGAGAGAATGTTTTTCCCCTTTTCTATCTTATGCAGATCATGGCAATATCATCCCATTCCATTCAACTCTGATAACTTATAAACAACAATGCAGGCAAACAAACCATTCTGGTTTGGAAATCGTATCTTCCCTTTTGATAGAATAGAAACCAATTCCTCCTCCATAATTAATTTTCATACCCTATATAAAAAAAAAAGGAAATGGTCTTCTCCTACGTGTGTGCCTAGTTCCCATGTGTCAAGGCAGTATCTCTGCCACCAAATTATTAGCCTCTAAAACATATTTATTATTTTCTTTTTCCAAATGATAGTTAAGGAAAAATAATATGCGTATTTCACATTTTTGTAAATCCTTTCCCTCGAGAATAATTAGATCAGTTACTTCTTATTTGCCATAGAAAGAAAAATATTCTTTTCTTCATAGGAAATGGACTTATAAGTTTTGGATGATTTTGGTTGTTGTGAAAAATAAGGGATTCTTGAGGAGAGTATTGTTAGTCTATTTCCCCATCATGCCTGCCAAGGTAGGCATCCCCCAGCATCATTAAATATAAATATAATTATTTATATGTATACCTAGACTATATATGTTAATCCAACATATGTCAATATAAAATAAGTCTCTATATAATTCGTCTCGGAAGATGGCATGTCACCAAACTTACGTAGACGAGGTATGGTGAATATCATATCTTCATTTCAATTTTTCAAGGGAGCGATGTCATATAGTCCCTTTTATTAAAATCCTTTACTCTTTTATGTTGATGCCAAACTGAGTGCAACTCCTTCTATCGGACTTAAGCCACATTAGGGTTAAATACTAAGCTAGTGTGTCTTAGTCACGATAGGCGCATTTCCTTTGGTGAAGTAGGAATCCCTTCCCTAAATGCTGCCATGATCAAAGTGATATGGTTATGGTATCACTATGGCTCCCCAAACATTCATTTTTTACCCCTTGTAGGTTTAGGTTAGCCGCGAGTTAAATGGTGTCATTGTCTTCTGTCTCCGAAGTTTTCTACTTACGTAATACTAACTTATACAAACTGGATGGTTCTATTTCTGGTGGGGCCTTGGCCTTGAGCTCCTCACCAGAAACAAGTACAATCAAATATTCATAATTACAAAACATATTCGGTATGGGAGGGACATTACAAATCTGAATAATAACTTTGAACCAAAAAAGAAATATTTTGTGCCTAATCGAACTTTTAAGAATAGTAACACCAAAAATTTTCCTA
Organism: Pseudotsuga menziesii; assembly: GCA_001517045.1. Taxonomy (NCBI): domain Eukaryota; kingdom Viridiplantae; phylum Streptophyta; class Pinopsida; order Pinales; family Pinaceae; genus Pseudotsuga; species Pseudotsuga menziesii. The sequence continues at coordinate 11,646 of LPNX010636333.1, forward strand.
CTAAAAATTTCCAAGGGAACAAAAGTAATTCACAGACCAATCCAAATAATCAAAGGAATAAAGAATCTGCTAACAACCACAGTAGCTATACAAATAATTTTGCATGAAAAGAACCCATAAAGTGTTGGGAATGTAATGGTCTGCATTATGCATCAGTTTTCCCCAATCAGAAGAAGACTATTAGCAACATACACGCAATATAGGAGGAGATGATTGTCGGTGATCTAGAGAGGACAATTCCTGGGATCAATGCAGCATTAGAAAACCAGTAAGAAGATTATCAAACTTCCATGGTGGAAGTGGAAGGTAAGATAAATCAAATACCTCTATCTATTTTAAATTATCCAAGAGCTACTTTAAGCTACAATTCTCCTAATTTAGTAGAAAAGTGTAAGATTTTAGTTGAAAATGTTGCAAGATCTTGGTTAGTTTAGTTATCTACTGGTGCAAAGAGAAAAGTAATTAGATTTATTAAAAATTGTGCAGTAACTATGGATCAGTTTAAAACCTCTGTTAAGCTCAATGTGTTACCTTTAGGTTCATATGATATGTTAATTGGTATGGATTGGTTAGAAAAGCATAGGGTGGTCCAAAATTGCTTTGATAAAAACTTCACTTGCATAAATAGTGATGGAAATTTAATAAATGTAAAGGGAGTCCCTACGAAAACAACTCTAAGGAAAATTTATGCTTTGCAGCTTAAGAGAGCTGCTAGGAAAGGTTGTAAAGGTTTTTCCATAACAGTAATTAATGAAAAAATTACTAACAACATAGATAAATTACAACTAGAAGATATTATGATTCTAAGGGAATATTCAGATGTATTTTCGAAAGAAATTCTGGGACTTCCACCGAAACGGGAATTAGATTTTACTATTGAGCTGGTAACTAGAGCAGTGCCCAGCTCAAAAGCCCCTTATCGGATGAATATACTGGAATTAAATGAACTTAAATCGTAGTTAATAGAACTCATTGATAAGAATTACATTAGACCCAGTGTGTCTCCTTGAGGGGCACCTTTCATTTTTGTTAAGAAGAAGGATGGAACTCTATGAATATGTATAGATTATTGTCAACTAAATAAAACGACTATCAAGAAAAGATACCCGTTACTTTGCATAGAAGATCTATTTGATGAGCAACGTGGAGCCATGGTATTTTCAAAAATTGATTTACGATCTAGATACCACTAGATCCAAATCAAGGATGAATACATATTTAAAAAAACTTTAGGACTTGATATGGAAATTACGAATTTCTCGTTATGCCATTCGGGCTTACTAATGCCCCAGCTGTTATTATGTGTCTGATGAAAAATGTAATGCACAAATATCTAGATAAATTTGTGGTCATATTTATTGAAGACATAATAATTTACTCAAAGACTGAAGAGGAACATAAAGAGCACTTAAAAATTGTATTACAAGAGTTACGAGAACATCAATTTTTTGCAAAATTTAGTAAATGTGACTTCTTTAAAGATAAAATCCAATATCTGGGTCACGTGGTGACTAAAGAAGGAATTTATGTTGACCCCGAAAAGATAAAGGAAATTGAATATTGGATATTCACAAAAGATGTAACTGATGTCTGATTATTCATGGGGATTACAGGTTATTATCGGAGATTCATCGAAGGGTTTTCAAGAATTTCAAATCCTATAACCTCTTTGCAGAAAAAAGGGAAGAAATTCAATTGGAATTAGAAGTGTGAAGACAATTTTAAAAAGTTAAAAACTTTATTAACCACCAAACCAATCTTAAGAATTTTTCATGTATATCCCACTTGTTGTATCCTAAATACTTTGTAGTTGTAAAAATGTTTACTGTATTTGTCTTAGTAAGGACCTCAAAGCCAATGCCCCACCAAGAATAAGACTGGGAAATCTACATGAGTTATTTACCTAAGTGATAGACTTAGAAGGACTAATACTTCAACACAACTTAACGATGGTCAACTAAGCCCATAAGGGCTAAAGGCGAACAACTAAAAGAGCCATAAATGATAGCTTAGTCTTATCTATCGTTTGGAGTATGTCGGTATTAGAGATAAGTTCCACCCTAAAATGGGTTTGTACTTCACTTAATTTTATCCCAGCCAAGATATCGTAGCTGAGTTACTAATCCTATTACGGTTAAACCATGACAGAGGGAGTTGAAGTCCTCTTAACAATGACATAAAAGAGGTCAAAGGACTTTAAGTGTTAAACTGCTGAAAGGACTATAAGACGTAGCCCTTGAAAATCGAAAAGGAATTTATCACCATCACCTTACTTCGTTCAACCATTCGATAGCATACCATCTATAGAGACTAAATTCATAAAGACTCATATTATACTCTATATGTTGATATGCACATATTTTTAAAGTATAAAAGGTGATAGGGAAACGCCATGTTGGTGGGCATGATGAAAATACGGTTTGATTATATTCCCTTATAATCACTACAACCAAAAATAATCCTAAATACATAGGAGAATACTTTATATGAACTAAATAAAGGGAGATTACCTTTTTTACAATAAATCATTTATATGACATGTAAATAAAGCATAATTACATTTTATCCCTTTTTATGACAAGTGGGAAGGTATTGATGAATTGTGAAAACAAGTATGGGGGTACACAATATACACATTTCCTTAACGAGCATATTTTAAAAGGAAATATGTGATTAAGGCCAAACGAATATTTTGACTGGACGCATGCCTCCATGGACTGCGAAATAAAGGGGAAACCTATCACTACAAAATCAATGGCATATTTTCCTCCTTAATTGTAGTAACTCGACACCCAGTGAGGGACAGTCGTTCTCCTAGAATATTAATTAGGTCATGAAACTCAGAAGAGGACACGCACTCAAATCAGAGATTGGTTTGAAGATGCGATTTTGGTTCAAAGGGAAAAAAGAATCTCTGCGCTGGCTATGAGCATCGATTCTGAGCCTTATAGAAGATATCTGCATTGGCATTTGAGAGGAGAACTATGTGTTGTTTGAACGATGGATCCTTGCGTCTGAAGGAAGGGGGGATCTCTTTGATTGAGGAGAGGTCGTGGCATGTTCAAAGAGACAAATGTGCCCCTTCTTGGAAGAATAAAAGTTGCGTCTTGAGGAAGGGAGGCTCTCTTCGACTGAAGAGAGATCTCTACGTGTTAATAGTTTTCTGCTTTTCCTTCTTTTAAGATTAGATCTCGGCCTTTTTGAACAGATCTTAGTGGATGAGAGGAGGTGTCTCCACCTTGAAGTAGAGAGGATCTCTATGATTTGGAAGAGGAATGGTCTAGACATTTGGAAGAGGAGATGCTGGATTATCTGAAGACCTGGGTTTTCCCCAATGTGGATGACTTCCTGAGTTTAAAAAGAACCATATTAAAATATGGATGGTGGAATAAGTTCCATGACTAAACTATTGATATTTATCTGCCCTATATCATATCTGTAAGTATGTGTGCTATTTTCATTCATAACACTTAGAGATTTTGATTTGGAAGGATTAGTAGACGTTTGGTATGCGTTTATTTTTAAATACAGATCTAGAAAATTATGCTTGATTGAATTGTTTCCGTTTGGTAATCCTCTTACCAGCAGCTGGTTTGAATTTGCGATCTAGCTATTTCTAAAAAATAATCCAAATGTGATCTGATTAGATGAAAGTTGTAATGGCGCTTCATCTTATTTGTTTGTGTGGATACACATTATATCTAAGGAGTTCCCACCCTGTGTAATTGTTCCCATTTTTTGATTGAATGGTGATATGATGAGAATTCCGATCCCTGGAGCTAGAAACATCTGCATAAACATCATCCTCAAGATATGTGAATCGAATTATGCGTCCTTCTTTTGTTCCATGGGAATCTGTAAAAACATCAGCCTCAAGAGCTGCAAATCAGATTCGCATTTCTCTTGTTTCCAAGCGCTTTGATATGGG
>LPNX010636345.1:0-24480 GCA_001517045.1 Pseudotsuga menziesii
ACAAGCTACAGCAACCATCGATTTGGTCTTTAAATACTCAGGGACCGTAGATCTCCTTCATTAACGCCCAGCATCTCGTTGATCTGTCTATACAACGCACAACAACCGTTGATTTGTTTATACAACTCACAGCAACCGTTGATTTGTTGCATATAGTCTCTCCTTTATTCTTTGCACAAAAACACAACGATTTCCTCTTGATGGTCGATATCACGGCTGTTCTTCAGTCTGCTGTTCGAATTTGAATCTGGGCATACAAGCTGTGCACTCGATTCTGCAAACCAGCTCAAAACCTCTACATGCATTTCCCTTCTATCAGTGACTACACTTTACTGCTACAACACATCCATAACATCTGAACAACACACGACTAGAGTTGACTATACTTCGGACCTGGCAACCCGAGAAGAGCTTAGTCAATCGCTGTGCTCCAAGCTTGATCTGTATTTTTAAAGTACCTCTGAATACCAGCGTTAACTGAAAACCGAAGAGCAGAGGAAAGAATTGCTACGCTACCATGGAACTGGTGCATCATTGGTTGCAGCATATAATGTCCACGATAGTAACATGAAAACTGCTAGGGTTAACTCGGACAGGAACTGTGCGTGAGCAGGGAACTTTTCAATGTCGGGAGGAACAACGATGATAACCAAAGTTCAAAATTGAACATTCACAGCCTTCATCGAAACTCTGTAGAAAGAATACTGCGATCTCCCAAAACTGAATAGCTCGTGAATTTTAATATACAGACTGTGTATGCCGTGAAATTTCCCAAATTGTTCAGCCCATGAATTTCCAGAAAAATGTGCCGATTAATTTCCAAATCTATTATGCCCGTCAATTTTAAAAAAAAACTGTGTATAGCACTGCCCGTGAACATCAAAAACTGTAGCCCGTCAATTTAAAAAAACTGAGTATAGCCCGTGATTTTCAAAACAGAACTGCCTGAAAAATTTCCTCATCCCAATCGATTAACAGCCCGTAATCATCCTTATCAAAAATCGCAGTTCACATTCATCTCTGTCGAAAAGCTAAGGTTCTTTATATGGAGAATTAAGGTATATTTATATGGAGAATGATGAACGATTTCCATAAATTGATGAGTATAAAATTTTTATTTTTATTTTGAATGAGTATATTTGATGAACGATTTCCATGTTCCTTATTTTAATGAATTTAACACATTTTTTATTATATTTTTTTTATTTTGAGTAAACATGTTCCTTATTTAAAAAAAATTATTATTATTTATTAAACTAAATAAATAATTGTTTTATTTATAAAAACCCCTTCTTTTTTTTAATATTTGATTTAAAACCAAAAAAAAATTATTAACCTTAATATTTTGATTAAGCCAACTTGACCACTCTCCAGGAAGAACAGGGCTTTTGTCATTGTCCCAAGGCCTCCAAGGGCTTCAGACTTGGGCTTGGGCAAACTCAAAAGGTCTCCTCATGACACTAACAACCACAAAACAAACACTGACCCTTAAGGGCTCCACAAGGGGCACCAAGACTCAACTGAAGTCATCAATGACCAGGCACTGTTGGCATCAATGACAACTTAATCAACAAACTCCCCCTTTGTCATTGATGACAACACTCAGGTTCCCCCTGAGAATAGGCTCCCCCTAAACACAACTTCTCTCCCCCTTTGGCATCAATGGCAAAGGGTACTACCTAGAAGTAACACTCCCCCTCAGAACATGCTCTCTCAAACACCAGGTACTTCTGTGGGAAGAATCAATTTAGTGGGAAGAAGGAATGACCCCCAATTTTTCTCGGAGGTACTCAAATGTCCCTTTAGGAAGTGGCTTGGTGAATATATCTGCTATCTGCTCCTTTGTCTCAATATATTCCAGCTTGATGTGCTTTTCTGTGACCTGTTCACGAAGAAAGTGATATTTGATAGGGATGTGCTTTGTCTTGGAATGCATGACCGGATTCTTGGAGATGCTGATAGCACTTGTGTTGTCACATAGAATTGGAATCGGCTCATCATATGTTACTTGTAGATCTTGCAAGTTCTGTTTCATCCAAAGAATTTGAGTACAGCATGCTGCTGCTGCTATATATTCTGCTTCTGCTGTAGATAAGGACACTGAGGATTGCTTTTTGCTAGACCATGATACCAGACAGTTTCCTAAAAAAAATGCTGCTCCGCTTGTGCTTTTTCTGTCATCCACACATCCTGCCCAATCTGCGTCTGAGTAAGCTAATAAGTCCAGCTCATTTCCTTTTGCATACCNCTTATATCAAATGGTTTCAAGTCTTGTATATTTTTCACTGGTTGGTTATCCATGACCTTAGTCATCATTGGACTTATCTTACACATGTTTGGATCTGTTCTAAACACCTATGGTTCAGATCTCAAGTCCATCCATCATTCAGATTTTTAAACTCCTCAGTTTTCCCCAGTTGCTCAACCTTTTCCTACTCTAGCCCCATATCCTCATGGAGACACTAATCCTTCGGTCTTTGTTGTTCCATATGATAATATTTCTAATATATCAAAGTCTTTTCAGCCTCATTTCAGAATTGGGAAGGTGCTACATCAAATTGGAAGAAAGACATGTGATCCACATCACCACTTTGCAGCTATACAAGGAATTGATTGTGTAATTGATTGTCTTAATTTTTGTACTCTTTGGGAAGGAGTATGCACAAATCTCTTTTCCTTTTCAGATTGTGTTTGCAAAATCAGAGTATGTTAACAGCAAGAAGCATTCAGATAACGCTCCTACTTCTTTAGATGATGACCTACAAGGAGTCTCTCCTCTTCTTTCTTGCAGATTATACGCTCTAGCACAAGATCATGGAGTTCACAATTTCTTCATCAAAGACTTTCACCAGAAGCAGTTCATTCAGCTCATTAAAGTGAAGATAGAAACATATTGAAGACATGTTCAAATTTTGTGCCTTGTCCTTTCTTGAGAGAGAATTTTCCCCATGTGGTTTTTCCTCTTTCCTCAATTTCTGGACATAATAAATTGTAAAGGGTATAGCCTTGTTGTTGGGCCTTATATAGGTCTATGCGTTTGATTATTTCAAATAACTCCATCATAAAGTCATACTTAAAGGGGGGTGTTGGGATATTATACCCACTCCATACTTAGAATAACAATATTTAATCATTTTTTATTAAATTCCTACCTACTAGCATAGATAGTTAGCATCCACTTGCACCACTTGGTCAACACTTGCCATATATACCCCAAGAGCGCCTTTATCTATATTCTGGTTAGATCTTGCCAACTTTATTGACTGCCAAAATTAGCAATTGCGCCTTCCTGCAGATTTTGTCTTTATCCTGCTTTATTCCAGCCTTTCAATGGATAAGGTAAAGCTAGTCAACTAGGAAACTACTATCTTTTGTTGCCAACCCATCCTCCATGATTTTCTCTCCAGATTCCAGGATTAGCATGTTTTTCCATCACTCATCACAACTCACTCATGCTTTAGCTAATTCGTGGGGTCCTTGACAGATTTGGAAAGTGCTTTAGCCACCTATGGGGGTTTATCATATTTAGTAAGCCTGATTTATGAGCCAGCATGATGTGTCTTCCACCAACTCAATTTTCCCTTGTAAGGATGTATTACTATTGTAATAATCAATCAATTATTCATATGTATTACTATTGTAATAATCAATCAATTATTCATTCTTCACTTCTTCATGTGATTTATTCTCTATATTCTTCTCTCTATTTTCCTTGTGCAAGCTTGTGAGAATTATCTTGTAGCTATATCTACATCATGTGCTTCTTCTTATAGCATCAAGGCTCTATTTCTTCATAGCATTAGAGCTGTTATTTCTACACTTTCAAACCTTTCGAGTGTCGACGTCCTTTCAGACCTTATGTCATCACAAGACTTCCATCTAATCCTTCTGCCAGCTGTGCATGCCAACTCTACAAGTTGCGCATCTACCAGCTCTATAAGCTATGCATGCCAACTATAGTTGTGCATCTACCAGCTCTGCAAGTTGCGCATGTCAACTCTATAAGTTGCACAACTTGCCAATGCAAAGACTGTGCATGCCAACTCTAGTTGCACATCTACCAGCTCTGTAAGTTGCACATGACAACTCTATAAGTTATGCATCCACCAATCTTAAGACTGTGCATGCCAACTGTAGTTGTGCAACCAATCTTAAGACTGTGCATGCCAACTGTAGTTGTGCAACCAATCCCAAAGACTGTCCATCATGCCCATGAATAATTACCCACTGCTACCACACTCAATGTGCATATGTAACTCATCACTCCCTCTCACAAGGGAAGTCCTTCTAGACCACTCCAAGCTTTTCCCTAAAGTATTCAAACTTTACCCTAAATAGAGGCTTGGTCAACACATCGATTATCTGCTCGTCTATCGCAACATACTGGAGCTTCACAACTCCCTTCTATACCATATCACAAATGTAATGGTACCTGATATCGATGTGGTTGGATTTGTCATGAAACACAGGGTTTTCCTAAGAACTTTATCCTACTTTGGTTGTCACAATAGATACAAGTCACCTCTAACTCGAGATCAAATAGTCCTGCAAGCAACTTTCGAAGCCACACAGATTCGCCACTGGTTGTACATGTTGTTATATACTCTGCCTCGTCCGTACTGAGAGCCACACTAGTCTACTTCTTGTTGAGCCACAAAATCATAACTGACCCTAGACTAAAGCAACATCCTGAAGCGCTCTTCCTGTTGACAACACTATCGACCCAATCTAAATCAGCATAGCCATGCAATCTGATGTCACGATTTGAAACATATCTAAGACCATAGTCAATTGTACCCTTCAAGTACCACTTCACATGCTTTGCAGCAATCAAGTGAACACGTCTCAGCTCAACCATATACTGACTTAATGTGTTCGAAACAAAGCATATATTTGGTCTCATGTTCGTTAGGTACATCAACGAACCAATCATGTCTATTCATAGTGGCATCCACTGTCTTTGATAAAGTATCACTTAATAACTTCAGGTTTGCCACCATCGGTGTAGGCATAGCCTTACAATCCATCATTACAAACAGGATCTCTACAACATATTTTCCTTGATTAAGGAAAAACTTATTTGGTCTCTGCCATACATCTAAACCCAAAAAATAGTGCATCACACCTAGGTCTTTCATCTCAAACTTTGTAGCAAGCTTTTCCTTACATTTACTGATGAGCTCCTCAACTCCAGTTAGATACAGGTTATCCACATATAACAGCAATATCACTGGTCCACCATCCACAACCTTGTTGTAAAGGTTGAGATCTGCTTTACTCTTTGTAAAGCCCAATCTCATCAAGAAATTGTCAATTCTACCATACCATGCTCTGGGTGCTTGCCTCAGGCCATACAAGGCCTTCTTTAATCTACACACATGGGTCTTCTTGTAATGTGTTTCAAATCCGTGTGGCTATTCCATGTACACTTCCTCTTCCACTATACCATTCAGAAAAGTTGTCTCCACATCCATCTGGAGTACCTTCCGTTTCATCTTTGCAGGTATCGTAAGTATAGGTCTAATCAAAGTGTATCTATCCACGAGAGCAAATGTCTCCTCATAATCTATACCTTCTTTTTGAGAGAAACCTCGTGCCACAAACCTTGCCTTGTATTTCTCAACATTGCCATCTACTGCATGCTTCGTCTTGTAACCACTAACTTCCCTTCTGGTCTTGGAACCACATCCTAAACATCATTCTTCATAATCTACTGATATTTCTTGATCATGGCATCCTTCCATCATTTCTTACTAGTTGCTTCCTCGTAACTGGAAGACTCTGCATTAATGATCTCATGTAACAATGCTACATAACTGGAATATGGTCGAGGTCTCTTGCTTTCTCTGGAAGATCCATCTAGAGCACCATACTTTTATGCACCCTGAATAATTTTTCGAACCCAAGTTGGTTTTCTCTTATGTGTAATCATCTCTCAAGGTGGATCTATAGGTCTCCGTGGTTCTATCATATCATGGTTTGTTGGAACATGTTCTTATGGAGCATCATCGTCTACGCATGTCTCTGCAAACTCTAGGAACTGCAGTCTCTTCATCATGGGAATCATCTAAATGAGTATGCCTAGATCTGCTAAAAGTCGCATCTTCATCAAAGGTGACATCTCTGCTAATGTCAATATGTCTGTAACCAAGGATATAGATTGTATATGCCTTCGATGTCCTATTATATCCAACTGATATCCCCTTCTTTCATGAAGGGCCCAACTTTGATCTTTTTCTCTTTCGGAACATGCACATATACTGGACAACCAAATAACTTTAGGTGGCTGACCTCTGGCTTTTCTCCTGTAAACATCTCTTTCGGTGTCTTGTTCCCAAGTGCACTGTGAGAAATTATATTTTGTACATATACATCATACCTGGCTACTTCTTCCCATAGGTGCATCGGTAAGTCTCGATCATGTATCATGGGCTTTACTACTTTCATTATTGTTCGGTCCTTTCTTTCTGCTACACCATTTTGTTGCGGATTGTAGGGAGTAGTGAGCTGCCTCTTAATCTCGGCTGCTCTACATACGGCTTTGAAATCTTCTGATGTAAACTCTCCTCCATAATCTATTCTACAACATATAACTAAAATGTCCACAAGGTTTAACCAGCACTAATTTAAACAGTTATGTTATTTATCAATGAATCAATAATTCAAATCAAGCAAATGAAAAGTATAAGATACTTATCTTTGATTGTTTGGTTGACTCCAACTTATTCTTTGCCTCCTTGCAGAAATCACTGGAGTCTCTAGAAGCTTACTCTACTCCATCGTCTGATTATGAAGACCTGTGTCCATCTTGCTCACGATGGACAATGCTTTGTAATGTAGGTGAGCAAGTCTTCTATGCCATAGCTCACTTGGATTCACAGTACTGTATACTAGTGTTGAATTTGAGTGTCCCTTCAATTTGTATAATCCTCCTACAACACCAACCACGACTGCATCATCAATGGTCTTTCCTTTTGGCCACATGAGAACTTCTCCATCAACGAAGGCAACTCTGAATCCCTTCTTATCCAATCCTAAAATGGATAGGAGGTTTTTCTTCAAACTAGGCACATATGGCACATCCTTCATCTTCATGGGATTTTCGGAATCCAACTTGTAGGAGACTTCTCCTAGCCCTTTATTAGGATATCGATAATCATCTCCAAGCTTTACTTTGTGAGGTGAATCCTTTTGAATAAAACTTGAGAGGGAATCCTTGTAACCAATCATATGCTTAGAAGCACCACTATCAACAAGCCATGTATCACTTCCATGAGAGACAGTCCCTGTAGGAGCGAATATCAACACATTCTTCTTCACTTGAATCATCTTCTCTTGCTTTCTTCTGAATAGGTTCATCATCTTCTGTAACATGAGCATGATGTCTTTTATTCCTTCCTTTTCAAATATGATCTTTTACTTGAGGACGATATCTTGCAATATGTCCCATCTTCTGGCAGTTGTAGCATCTAATGTTTGAGTAATCCCTTTGAGTCCTTTGAGACTTTTGAAACTTTGGAGGCTTCTTTGTAACGGCACCTTGGGTTCAAGAAATAGTTGACTACATGTATAAGACAATCGAGTTGATTGTTCCATCTCTTATCAATAAAGTCCCAAATAAGATACATTCTTCTATCCTTATATGTTGCCCTTATTTTCTCTTTGGCTTCATCTATGGCCTCATAAATTGTAAGCCATGGCAAGTTTTCCCCCATACACCATCCACAACACCTTTATAATGGGTTTGACAACTTTCACAACCTCTATTGTATTTTTCCAAAAATTGTTCTCAAAAACATTTTTTGGATGTCTTTCCCATTAGTGTTCCTAATCCACTAAGATGCACTATGTTCATCACAGGAAGACATATTTCTCATGTTATGTTACTAGAAAAAGAGAGATTGCAACGTAAGGAAGTTCTTTGCAATATGGTGATGGCATGCCTAACAAGCTTCTTGTCCTATGGTATTCCTCATTAGGATCAATACCCATAAGTGGTCGTAGATGTTTATGGTAATGCTTCTGCCATGATCCATATTGTTCTTCACCCACTTCTCTTTGCCTATATCCTTAAGCATGTGGTCTAACTAATGTGCAAGAGATCCAAAAATAAAGCCTGTGTAACATCTTTCTAGCAAGAACATAGTTACAGACATTATCTATGATGATCAAAACATTTGCCACCCCCACTTCCATAACAATTTCATCCAAAATCTGAAATAATAAGCTTGCATTCTTCACCAAATCATGTGCATTTATTGATCTCAAAAATATGGTTCCTTATGGGCAAGAAACAAGGAAATTAATTATGGTATGTGACTTTTCATAACTCCATCCATTTGACATGATGGTAGATCCTATCTTAGTCAATGATTCTTTAAAAGCCTTCATGTAGTCATGTATGGATCCAACTTATTTCAATGAATGAGACCACCTTGGATCATGTATAGTAGGGCCTTTGAATCCCTTATCAATAGCAACTATGGCTTCTAACATAGGTGGTAATAAGATGAGGGAGAAGCATTGAAGGAGACATCTACATCATACAACCATCTAGCCATGTCTTCAAAAGCATATCCTTTGAATTATTTCTTCCAATGGTTACCAATGGTGGGTTGAGTACCACTATTAGAGATGGAGGAGGAGGGTCAAAAATATCATCAATAATGGTGCCCAATGCCCTGATTTGCAAAAGTTTGTGATTCAAATCTTGCACCAAACATGTAGTATTTCTCGTTGTGAACCCAACTAGAGAGTCTTTGAATGTATACACACCAAGAAGAGACTGTCTAGCATAAAAAAGGTTGAATGATTTGGTCTTTGTCCAATACAACCCTAGATTGAAACCCAACCAATGGTTGAACAAGACCCCTAAGTCATAAACCATAGTCTTGGAGGACATTGATGCCTCTTTTAAATGGGTTGTGGAGAGTTAGCTAGTAGGATTTATAAACGAAGACTTATCTTGGATGGACTTTGACTCGTTTCCATTGCCACAAGATCTCGACGTTAGTGTTGTGACGTCAAGCCCAGGGGAATCGAGTCATGGTCCCGAGTCTACCAATGTAGAGAAAGAGGATGAAGATTCAAATAATTATATAATATGATTTGATTGTAGAGTCTAGACTATAGTTACTCTTTACTTCCAACAATCACTCTTTTGATTTATGTTGTCCTATAGTTAATTCTTTGAAGTGTCATTGATTTAATGATCTCGTTAACTATACACATCAAATTCTGACATCACTATACCAAATGCATTTTTGCAAATTATCCATTGCCCATGTCTACTTGACGTAAACTACAAACTTCCAAATGTGTTTCTCAAAGTTGCCATAGGCTCTTGCACACCTACACTAATATTCTTCCTCCCCCCAATGGACAATAATATTTACTTAGCAATCTCGTTGTACCTAGTAATTGTTGCCCTTATAGAACTCTTCTATTAATACAGCATTAACACTCCCTATATGACTTACATGTTTCTCATCATATCAGATATTTATGGTGGCACAATGTGTTAAAACCCTACCTACTATATGTGTCCACCCACATTGTTTTTTAACACTAAATATGAACATCTTTTGCATGCAATACCTTGAACTTTGTACTCCTTTGACTTGTGAATTGCATCGTCTGAAACAAACAAACAATATTTTTCAACAATATAACATTGTATGTGGTTGCATACATGTTGCCCAAACTTGTCTAAAAAACAAGATTCCCACATGTTAATGCACAATTTATAATATTGAAAAAAAACACCCATTGAGACATTTCCTCTTCTAGATGTGAAAACAGCATCGACACCAAGTTAAATTATTTTCACTAAAGTCTCACACTTACTCCTTGTCTTAGCCACTCCATGTCTAACTGCTCTTCCACATTTATCTATGCTTTTCTCCAACATAGACTATTACACAAATGTTTATCAAATTTTGTAACGTCAAAACAGCTAGTAACCTCTCCTAGCAAAATCGTCATGTTTAAAATCTACATTGTTTGTCTAAACTTCTGCTCTCCCAGTGCCATGTTGTCTCTCTCAACATCTATCAACACATGTCTCTCTGATAACTCCAACACCTCTAGTCACGTCTCTGGTCAAATGAACATCCTTTTTGTCAATCGTAATTGATTGTCACAACTTGTCTAGTAGTGTTATTTTTTCTGATGGCCCAGAAAGTTGAAACTAGTACATGTCAACTTACAACCTACTGCCAAATAAACTTCTTGTACCCTTGCCATCATTTTTGTTGCCCTATCATCTAAAATTCCTACGTCCAATGTTTGACCATTTTACCCATGTATGCAAACCATCAAGCGTCCGCCCATTTGCAAATCCTAAATAGTTTTCCTATTTTCCCACCACTAATTTGATCCAACCTGTCAAACCTTATTTTTCTTATTGCTCCTATCATGAATTATTTTGCCTCTTTTTTTAATTTTTATCCCAGCTCAATAAATTTTAGAGTCGGGACCTATTTAATATAGTAAAATAACCTTTAATATATTAAATAAATACAAATACCACACGTATCTTTTTCTTGGCCCTTGAGCGCCTTCGCTTTCCATTCCTTGTGTGATATGCTACCTCGCACACCAATTTCCCATGTGCCACAATTCCTAGTCATGCCTATGATAATATGCTAACGCTGGTTTGTAATCATCATCATGACTTCAAATGCCTTGGTGCTAGGCTGTATTCCTCTGAAATGCCCATTAACATTGGCACTTATGCCACATATTAAATTATGCACACACAAGTATAAAGTTGTAGAGAGAACATATTAATCAATGTGAGAAAAGAGATGTACAGAAACCACATCTCATGAGAGAGAAATATCTCTACAAACAACTAACATTGTGTTATTTATAACACCGCTAAATCTAATTATCACCTTACATGACTTTACTTATTAATGTGGCATAACTTTATGCTATAATGTACTAAGTCACTTTATTATCTAATTGTAACCCCTAGGAAACACAAAAATATGACCACTCAACATGCTAACACTATCACAACCCCTCTTGACTCGATCCCACATGTACCTTGAATACTCATCTAAAGCAAGAATTGTCAATACATATTTAGTTGCTAATGATATAGTCAGAAAATAGTTGTTTAGGCTAAGGTTTATCTAGACAAAATATGTTCTTTTTCTATTTTAAAATAAAGATAATATTTTTTTCAGAAAAAAGAAACACCTACATTCGCAATTAATATCACATGATAGATATTAAAGTTTACTTGAAATATGTAACACTTCATAGAAATTGTGGACAATCTTATTCACACCCATTCAAAATAAATGCAATCAGAAACAAATGAATAGTTTGAATAACAAAATGGAGGAAATAATGCTCACCGTATGCTCCAGATCATGCTTTGTCACTTTTCCTGCAAGGTTAAGTACAATAAATATTAAGATATGGAATAATTCAATCTGATCTACTGCAATTTTAGATTATTCAAGTCACAATATAAATTTTAATCAGATGTGTCTGAGAAATTAAGTGTCTATCGTGTTCTCATAATAGAAAGAATATAAATGGATAGAAGAAGGAAAAATTATATCAATGTCCACAAGTAACGAAAATAGGACAATCAAAGTTGAAAGGACAATATGTCAGTGTCATAGTGGCAATTCAGAGAATTTCCATGTATACTCATTTTCATATCATAGATGATAACAAAGTCAAATCCTACTGTCATGTATTGAATGTACTCAACACGTGTTGTTTGGCAAATGCTTATTGCTAACCCACGGAACAAATGAATTCTTCTCAATTTCCTAAATAAAGCAAAACATATAGTACTTCTATTCAATGAAATACAACCAAAGTATCACAATGTTCAACTCCAGAGAAGTCAAAACTCTGAAGTACTTCCTTATTATAATGAAGTAATAAGGCATTTGAATCCTTTTTCTTGAAGCAGACACTCTTCATTGAAAAGAACAAAAACATAACAAAGTCAAGTTGTTGTCAAAGAGAAGGGACCTTGCCTCATTGGCCAACTCAATAGTGAATAATTGTAACAAAATTAAGATAATTGTTTATAAGACTAACATATCCTAGAGCAATCGCAAGAAAATTGACTCAATATATATATATGACTAACTACACATCCCAAGTATAACATTTGTGAACTAGACCCTTAATTTGTAAAAAAATTACATTATTTGATGTTGTATCCAAGAGCTTTAGTTAAACCTATAATGTGCAATGAGGTTTTGTCAAGGGACTATTGAGTGAATTCAATACATGCATGGGTAGGTGCAAGTCTGGGCAACTTGGGTGAAATGAAAGGCCCTACACACTCATGGCTTCTTAGCAGGAGACTTCCCAGTGTTAAATCTAAAATAGAGCAATTGTTTCGTCGCCATGCGAGCCGAAAGCTTCAATTACTTTATGTTTTTATTTATCTTTCTTGCTTGTATGTGTCTCATAATCATTAAAAATTTAACAATAATAATAAATAATATATAATATGTTATCATTATTATCATTACTATTTATGTGGGGTGGCTCACTGATCACAGCGCCTTCCCATTTTGCACTATATAATTGGGACATCACCCATTTTATTGATATTACTCATGCAATATACTGCTCATTTATCTGCAGACATATCCCAAGTCCGTATTTAAAATACATGTGAATGTGTGATATGGGCTTAGGTTTTATCATTAATTTATTAATAATAATAGCATACCATATTCAAATTATTATTATTAATATATACTTGGGGTATGGCACTATATAATTAGGATATATCATTATATTGATATCACTCATGGAATATAATGCTCAATGTAATATGTATAAGGAATTTTCTCAAATCCATATTTAAAACTTCACATAGTATTAGAGCCAGGTTTGGGCCTGGGCATCTCGCAAGATGGCGCAGATCATAAATCCACACAGTATTTTTTTTTTATCAAGATAAATAACCAAATGAACATCAAAATTCCCCTCAGGGAGAGCATGACCTACCCAAATTATAAGACAATAAGAAGCAAATGTAAACGAGTATTTATATTCCTTCTATGGAGAGTTCACACGATGCCACAACAACCCAAACCAAGTGAACAAAATGGTAAATGAAGACTTTGAACAGCATTCAATATCCATTTCAATCTTTCAAATAAAATGTATGCCTTGGATATAGAGGCTGCATCTAAATCCAGTAACACGTTGAATTAGAGAACTTTTCTAAAAATGTTGATATACATGAGTTAGATAACTGATGACCCCAAGAGAACATTCATCATGTCAAATTCAATTGAAAATGAAAGGGAATAATACAGGGAAAACAATGAAGCAACAACATTAGCAAACAATATTATTGTGGCTAGAATGATGTGAGATTTTCACAATTTCCAAAATGGACTCCATTCAATTCTAGAAAGCATATGGAATTTAAAATTCCATTGTTCTGTGATGCTAGATCATGCATCAAGCATGATAATAAGAATGTGTCACTTTTGAATATATATCCAACAATGTTTTCCCGACACACATTTTTCGAAAGGTCAATGGATACAAGTATTTCCTGCCACATTTTTTGAAAGGTCGATGGATACAAGCAAGGCTGCATAAAGAATACTACTCCATGCATGCAAACAAAAGATATCCTTTATCAAGGCGTACTTCCATCAATATAACAAGACATCAAAACTTAATGCTAGGACACAATCAACCAAGGGTGACATATTCTTCATAAACTGTACATGTACATCCTCAATTACACCAACACCTTAACTGGATCATACATATGCACATCATTACACCTACAGTGGATTACAAAAACAGAAGTATGATCTTGAATTATCCACGTACCTAAGCACATAACTACTCCTTGACAACATTCAATGTGATAGTCAACAAGGTGACATCTGCGACAATGTCCTTGGGACTTATTTGGTGTGGGATTTGTGAGTTTTTCTGGCCTCAACATCACGATCTATTGGAGTACAACAATTGAAGAATATATATACAACTTATCCACATGAGTGCTAATTTTATGGAGAACTGTTTTGTTTGTATACATCTATCCATAGTCAGGACGAGGTACCAACGTATAAATGACAGCAAAATGAAACTCTCAGGATTAGAGCAGTTAATTAAGACTCGTATGGCTCCCTTTAGGGTGTATATTTGATGGATAAAATTGAAGTGCTTGGGTGTTCTGAAATTGTAATTAATCCCTAGGATAAATTTATGGAATGATAATGAAGGGGTATTTCTCTCTTGATTGCGAGGTGGGGAAATTACTACAAGCAAGAGACAATCTCTCTTCATAATGACATTGTTGAGTAGATTGACCAACATTAACAATCATTAGGGTTGTCGGTAAAGGTCATAGTAATGACTCATCTAATTTGAATGTTGAGCTGAATTTTAATGTGTAAGACAATGTTGGAGGAGCCTAGTCGATTGGCCGATTAGGTCCTCCAACTGACTATAGTCGAGTCAGTTCGATCGATCGGTTAGCCAATTGACTCATCACTTGTAAGTAATTAACTGTCTATAATAAGTATAAATAGGCTGGTGAGCCAGATCCATGAGTATCCATTGATCATTGTTCTTCTGTATATTGTTCTTGCAAGTATAATAAAAAGTTCAATTATTGTTGTCCCATTTACTCTTGTTATCTTGTGTACTATAATCATGTGAGTGTTATTATACTATAATTATGTATTGTTTGTAACCTTACGAACCCTTAGACTACAACATTGGTTTCGTTGCCGGTAGTACATAATCAAAATGATGTGATGAGCACGATGATATGATAACCGAAAGAGAAATTCAAGAGTGGTGGAACAAAAAAGTAACGAACTACATTCAAAACTATGAAAGACGCAATAAGCTAACAATTGCACAAGCAAGGGAGAAATTCTTCACCAAAGCACACGAAAAATTCGTCAAATTTGAACCCTGCGAAATAAAGAAATACTCGGGCGTTGTTCATGCCCAAGTTGGACAAAAAGAATGAAAGATTGTTGATGCACAAGCTCCATTATGGTGGAAGAACAAATTTCTATGAGTGGCTCGAGAACGTATGCGACGACTTTTGTGAAGAACAAGCTGTAGAAGAAAGATTATCTCTTGAAGAAGTCAACCGAAAATTTTGTACCGACCTTCACGAAGGATTCCTATGCACTATACCACAATTGTTATATAAATTTTTGATCGAGAATGGCACTGGTCATATAATCAAGCAACGACCACCGTTGAGCACACTTTTCCTCAACAAATTGGCAGCAAAAGCAAAAAGAATGGGAACGATTTGTCAACGAACAGCAATGGGAATACTTTCTAAGCAAATGATGACCATTGTCATACCTACTTCCGTCGAGCAGTAAGAGTCAAGTCGACAATGGGAGGGTCGTCGACCATGTGTTATGAATAAAAAGGTATAAAGGCTAGTTGATGAAACGAGAAAAAGAATGAAGCCCTGTAAATATCCATCCAATCTTAAACAAATAGCAAATATACAAAAGATAGAAAGAGAAAAGAGGTGCAAACAACATGAACAACAAAGGGAGATTGCCAATCCATTACATATAAAAAGAAGTTTAAGAAAAACAGGTGAGATGGTCGAGCAACCAAAAGTCCTACCTGAGTCGAGGGAAAGTCGGCCAAATGAGAAAGAAGGTGAGGTGTCGATGCCCAAAGAACAGTCGCACGCGATGGTGTTGACCCCGCAAAACCTGTGTATTACAATCCAAGAATGTTTGACCCCTGTCAATACAGTTCCTATGATAATGACGACCGGACCAACCATTAGACAAATAGTAAAGAGGGACATGGGACTAATGCCAAGCGATTGTAGCATATGGATCTGCCTAGACCAAAGTGGACAAATTACTGATCGATTGATGATCCAATGCCCAAATCGAGGTAACTGGATTACTTTCACTCCAGAATTTGGAGGACACTCATTTAACTTATTTTATTCAGAACACTTGGAGGTAACACCCATGCCAGCAACATTATTGATCGAGCCTCCCAAACCATCGGAGAGTCGACTCAGCGACGAAGAGTATGTAGAAGAAGTCCATCTATCATGGTACGAGTCGAAGTCACGAGAGGTCAGCAATAGTCATCAAATAGTAAGAGTGTCTTTTAGCCCATCTTCTATGATAAGTACAAAAAAGTCTAACACAATGGCTTATCGACTTCCTGTTAATACCCCTATTTTTTATGGGGATGGTGATCCTAAAATGCATTGGTTTGTTTGTGAAGCCTTGTGGCAAGCTAACCTAATTGATGATGAAAATCAACAAGTTAACCAGTTTCTAGGAGGACTGCAAAACAGAGCACTAACATGGTATATGAACTTTCTAGAAGAAGGTCCTAAGTCAAAGCAGCAGATAAAAGACAATTTTCTAGAATTCTTCAAGACCGACGATACCAAACATATCACGAGACACAAGCTAAAGCAAATCAAACAAAGAATAGGAGAATCTGTCAAAGAATATGATAGAAGATTTAAAGACATCCTGAGCCAGATACCTTCTAAATTAAATCCTGCATAAGTAATACAATTTTTTTATGGACTTCAACAAAGAATCAAGACACCAATACTAATGAACGAGTATACAGTATATGAAGATGTCTTGAAGAAAGCATTACGCGTCGAATCAAATACAAACTATACGACTGGTCCGATCGACCGTCGACTAAAAGAAAAAGTCAAGAACATACAAAGATCACTGCAACATCTAACAATGTGGCACAATGATTTATGGTGCTCTACATGCTCAGATGAAGGACATACCAAAGATAATTGCTGGTATAATGAAAGAAGAAGATATGACAACAATATGAACCAGCGAGAACTAAATCAAATTGAAGAAACTCCACCTATATTCCCTCAAGAAAAAAAACCAGATAACTTTCAAAAGATGCAAACAACTTACTTATGTGATACATGCGAGAGATTCGAACCTCATTCAACTAAAGACTGTCCATACAATGCCGACAGCATCAAGCCAAAGTGGTACGGAATTTGTCGAACAACACAACCTCTATAGCATAATGTATTAAAAATCTAAAGCCAAGAGCTGGTAACCACACTGTATACCAGACGCAAACAATCGAACAAAAAGATTGTGACGATCGCAACAATGATCGACGAAACAATAAAAATCAATGTCGAAGTGGATACAACAATCGAGGAAGAAATAACAACCAAGGCTATCGACCTCCTGGACACAGTAAATAATAATGCTTTGTATGTTATAGCGAAGACCATTTAAGCCCTGATTGTCCATGGAAAGATAGAACAGAATTGAAATTCTATACAAAAAGTGGCATTGGGGAGCATAGTCTAGAAGATTACCCCATAATGCTTGATGCGCTTAATAAAAGAAGAAGTGTTAATGTCTTGTCATGTGTTCCCAAAAATGATGCAACTACTACTAAAAATTTACAAATTATTACTAGACAAGGCACAAAAATTGGAGGAGATAATACTCAAATTGAAAAAATTTGGAAAAAGCAAGAAGATTATCCTAACCCATGGAAGGAAAGGCAAATATTTAATAATGCATCAAAAATGTTCACACAACTTGCATCTAAAGAAATTAACAAAGAAAGTAGAAATAAAAAGATTAATGAGTTATTTCACTTATTAACTAAAGAAGAAGTTATTGCACGATTAATCGACTTAATGCAATGCATTAGAAATCACCCTAAGAGCAATAGCCCTGCTAAAAATCTGTGCACACTAAATCAAAGAGATAAAATTGATATTGACCCTCTCGTTGACCTAGAAGTCGAAGGGTTTTGTATAAAAACAAGTCGTCCTTGACTTTGGTTCACAAGCAAATATAATGACAAGATCGATGTGGGAAAAAAATTGGTCGACCTCAACTATCTAAGTCAAGCATTTATCTCAAGTTGACAAATCAAGGCTTAATTGAACCTATTGGCGTGTGGAAAAATGTTAAAACCTCAATCATGGGAATCAATACACCTATGACTTCAAAATTATTGACCCTCAAGAAGATCCAAATACTTCTCTGCATTAGTCGATCGACCATGGGGACAAAAAATGAAGGCATCCATCTCCTTAGAAAAAGAGAGAATTAAACTAAAGGGTGAAGGAAAGAAAGTCGTTGTACCAATCAATCCATCTCAAGGGAAGCCTTGGGCAGAACCAGATGATACCAACAATGACATCTGACGACTATATCAAATAGTCCAAAATAACGAAGATACCGTCGAACCGAACAACTATGGAGAACTCCACCTAGGACGACCTACATCCGTCGGATATAAGTCTGACTCTGAATTATATGATTAGCAAATGGAAAATTACGAATCACAAGCACGAGAATGTTGGTCAGTCGAAGTTATACCCAAAAAAAATACATAAATGTTTTACCATATCTATCATCCCTAAAATATTCGAGAAAAAAATAAGAGAACACCCGAAGATTATTCCAAAAAGTAGAAAAATATTCCACCATTGAGGTATAAGGAACGAGAATCTCCAGTTGCACATATAGAGGAAGTATCTAAAAATGTCAATGAACAAGGGCGACTACAAAGTTTAGTCGAAACTTTTACATGCCAAGCAGCAAGATGGTGGGATACACACCAGTCTTGCCTACAGACCTCGACTACCACTTCAACAAATTTCATTAAACGATTTGGAGGAAATAAGCTTACAGCACAAGTGCAAATACCAAAATTTGTCCAAGGCCAAGATCTAGTCAAACATATTGATACATGTGAAAAAGAATGGAAAAGGGTAGGATATCGAAATGAACAACTATATCCTCATTTATTCCTGAATACACTAGAAGATTTGCCTAATAAATGGTATAAAATGGAGGAAGCCAGAGGAGAAGCTTTTATTTGGAATGAACTAAAAGAAAATTTTATCAAGGATTTTTCATTCTTCTCTTAAGAAGAATCTATTAAAGAAGCAGTCAAAGAACTAAAAAGAAATATACACTCGAAAGATAATACACCAACGATGTCAACTGAACGACCACAGTCGACATGCAATAACATCTCGACTAAACCATTACAGCAATTGACTCGACTAGAGCTAGAAAATGACAAAATGCTTGGTAAAAGTTTCAATTGGAAAAAGCACCACCCAATGGTTGGAAAAATTGTTAAGACTGTGATGAAAGTTAGCTCTGAGCAAAAGTCAGAATCAGAAAGGCTAACATGCAATGATTTTCCTAAATCATTCACAAACTTTAAAGAAGGTAGTCGACCTATCAACAAAACAAAAGCACCATAATGGATGGACACAAAAATTAAAATAAAAGAAGTGGATATCTCTAATTATGACCAACCAAAAATGGCTAAAATTGGAGATTACTGGTCAAAACAACAAATAGCAGAAATAGAATACCAAGATGTCTTTGCAAGAGATTATAAAGATTTAAAAGAATTAGTTCAAGAAATGGGAGAAATAAAAATAGATATAAAACCAAATGCTCGACCAGTTAAAAAGCACCCATATAAATTAGCACACAAGTACAAAAAAATAGTAAAGAAAGAAATCAACAATACGCTAGCTACAGGAGATTACTGGTCAAAACAACAAATAGCATAAATAACTAATCTATTAAAAGAATACCAAGATGTCTTTGCAAGAGATTAAAAAGATTTAAAAGGATTAGTTCAAGAAATGCGAGAAATAAAAATAGATATAAAACCAGATGCTTGACCAGTTAAAAAGCGTCCATATAAATTAACACACAAGGACAAAGAAATAGTAAAGAAAGAAATCAACAATATGCTAGCTACAGGAATAATATATCGAGTAGACCAATCAAAATAGGCTAGTCCCATGGTCGTCCAGTCGAAGAAGCAAGACCCAACAAGACTAAGAACTTGTGTCGACTTCAGATGGATCACTAAAGTAACAATAACCAACCCCTTTCCGATGCCTTTCGCCAATGAGATCATCAACGAAGTTGCAAGACATGAATGTTACTCATTTACCGATGGATTTTCAATATATAACCAAGTTCCTATTGTAAGGAAGATCGACATAAGACAATTTTTGTATGTGAATTTGGGTCTTTTGCTTACAAAGTAATTCCATTTGGTCTAAAGATTGCGCCAACAGTATTTTTCAAAATAGTAGTAAAAGTGCTTCAGGAATACATATACAAAACAATGGCAGTATACCTTGACGACTGGACAATATACTCAGTACTCAAAGACGACATTCACTACCTTTGGTTGATGCTAGAACGATGCCGACAGATCCTACTATCTTTGAAATATCAAGAAATGCATATTTTCCAGACCAATTGGTATTCTATTGGGCCATGTTCTCTGCAAAGAAGGTGTGAAAGTCGACTTCGCCAAAATTAAAGTCATTCTTGATCTTAAGACACCTGTAAAACCCAAAACAGGTTAGAATACTCCTTTGGTCATACAAGATATTACAGAAAAATTATAAGATATTACTCTGACATGAAATACCCATTAGAAGAATTATTGAAGGAAAATCAAGACTTTATCTAGTCCCAAGAATGTGCAGAGTCATTTGAGATTCCCAAATTGGTCAATCAAGTTCCATGTCCATATTGACACTTCAGGGATTGTAGTCGGTGCGATATGCACACAACCAGGAGAATATGGAATGGGCTACCCAAATGCATATGCTAGTCGAAGGCTAAACAAAGTAGAAAAGAACTACTCGACAACAGAACGCAAAGCTCTAGGAATGATTTTCGCTTTACAAAAGTATCGACATTATTTACTATCTAATCCATTCATATTTTATACAAACCACCAAGCAGTCAAGTATCTGGTAAACAAACCACTCCACCATGGACAACTATGCAGAGATGGCTTCTTTTGTTCCATGAATTCGAATTTGAGATAATTGTTCGGCTAGGTAAAAGTAACGTCGGACCCGACCACTTGTCAAGAACAGAAACAGGAGAAGAAGCTGTCAGAATTGATGATGCACATCTCTTTCGAGTCTAGGGCTTTTTCATAAAAATTTAAAAAACTTGTACTTTAATGCAAATTTAAACTTGAAAAAAATATTGAAGTAGAAGTACAACAGTAGTAAAAGTCTAACCAATAAAAGATATCATTTTCATCTCTTTCAACTTTAACACCCACTAAGGATCCCTGTGTTAAAGTTAGGGTTTGAAACATAAAAACTAACAACTGTAGATATAGTAAAAGTACAACTAAAACAAAATCACAGTGGCTGCTCTTTTCACAGTTGCCATCAGCTGCTCTTTTCACAGTTGCCATCAAGCCGATGTGCCTACTTTTGGACTTTGACACACACACGTCGGTCAGGAGCGGCAACATCTTTGGCGCCGTTGCCAAGGACAAAGTCCAGTTCTCGAATTGTGAAGACTATGCTTCATTGAAGATGAGTATTTTAACAATGTTCTGTTTGTACCTAGGAAGGTATTATCTCTCTTCACAGTCATTTGTGTGAGATCATATTGCAGATCCTGATTCTCACATGGCAACTCCACGGAGGGACGAAGCCCTTGTCCTTTTGCACATCTGAATACTTTTTTGGGTGTAGAGTTGAGCACACTCATAAATCAAAGCTCACTTTAGTGACTCCACAGTTCAATTTGAGGTATGACTATATGCATATTGGAGATTCAACACTTCATTATTTGAGAATATGGATGATAAAATGGAAGGACTTCGTGCTATCTTGCACGAAGCCTTCACCCCACTAGATTTCTCAGGTATCCATGGATTTCCTAATGGTTGCTATAAAAGAGTACTTAAAATTGTTCCAGAGTTTTTTGGAAATGACGAGCACTCGGCGATCCATCATATGGCAGATCTCAAGGTTTACCATGAGGATGATCTCATGATTGTATTTGCTTTAAACTTGGAGGGAGATGCAGCAAATTGGTTCTATGGTCTTCTTAACGAAGCCATAGACTCAGTGGAAAAGTTTTTTGAGAAGTTTCTCCTTCGTTGGCATGAAGGAACGGTTGATGAGATTGAACAGTCGACCAAAGAGTATGATGCCCTCCTCCCCAGGACACAACCTGATTCCAAAGAGATCCATGAAGAACACTTTGAAGATCAACGCAAACAGTTTAAGGAACAAATCATTGAAGATCTAATTGAGGAAGCATTACAAGGGCCCTTTGTTGAAGATATTACCGAAGAGATTCCTGATATTTACATTAAAGATGTGAAGCTACCTCAGGTACATTTCATTCAAAGTAATAACACTTGTATTGCAGATATCCCTCATGAAAGATTTTTTTATGACAAGATTAAGCTGGAAGAGGGTCAGCCCATTGCTTATTTAAGCCCTCTTCAACGTTATGTTGATGAAGCATGTGCTCCGACTTGCCATTGTGCTAAAAAATTGAGAGATGGCCTACATCCGCAACATGAGCTTTATGACAGCCATACTTTGATGGCAGTTCCAGATCACATTCATGATATGTTTGATGAGAGCTTGGTTTGGTTAATGACCAAACACAAAGGAAGAAGTTTTGCTATTGATAAGGAGTTGAGATGGCTCCATTGGTTAAATACATACACCTAACATGTGCTAGTCTCATGTTAAGAGTAGGTAGGTAGGAAGAATAAAGCTCTTGCATGAGCATTTAAAATTTTCAGTATGTTTTTCTCTGTTTTGTAATAAGTGTGTGGATACGAATTGAGCCATCCCACCACATTTTTAAGTTGGTCTGCAACTCATAGAGATTCTGGTTTTCTCATGTACTCTCGAGGAGAGCACATGTCCCCATATGGAGCCAAATGTTACCACCCTATTTTCAAGAGGGGTGTCCATTAAGTAGCAAGGGAAGATCATAAGTTACTGCTTGGTTTTGTTTCCAGTGGAAACACAGTCGTCCACGACCTGCAAACACAACAAAAATAATCAGCATTTTTGGTATTTTATTTCTAAGCCAGCAGCAAAAAGTTATGCTTGTCGAGACTAGCACCCCTGATATAGGAAGGGTCTGTAGATCACAAGTTATCTTTTTTTCAAATATTTTCTGATGAGGGTGCAACAACTACAATTTGAAGCATTTAGTTGTGATTGGTGTACATGACTCTAGGATCTAGATCCAATGATCTATAGGCAACATGAGCATCTTCAAAATGTCTTCTACATTTATCCAATCAACAGCTCGGGTGGACTCGTCTAAGTTGTCTTTGAATAAGTAAATCAGATCGAGCAGGTTCCAATCCATTTCTTGACAAAGAAAGCATCTTGAGTTTTCCAAAAACTTTGATATAACATATGACTAGTCGACCCCCGAAAGTTTCATTAGCTGCTGCACAAAATAGTTTAAGCTTTGATGTCCACCATTAGAGGAGATCGAGTTTATGACTGCAGCTAGTATTGAGGGTCTTCTCACAGCCCACGGCCATAGTTTACATTGATTGTAGGTTATTTAAGTGTCTACTCACATTTTGATTGACAAGTGGTAGCAATCCATCTGGCTGTAGGAGAGTGAATATCATGATAGCCCAGCGAAGGAGATATTACTACCGCCAACATATCGGGGGGTCACCGCCGGTATATTCTCAGCAGAACTTGAAGACAACTCTTAGAGAATCGTGTGGGTCGAGTTGTGAGCTAGCCAAACTCCAAGGGATCTCTTGCACGTTTGATATGCAGGTCGTGAGATATATTGTTGTCACTCTATAATTGGTGCAATGGACAAACTAGATAGATATGGCTTACATTCCAAAAAACCAGTGTTCAAATCATGGTCCCCTGTATGCTCTTGTCCACTCCAGGCTTTGTCGGATCTGTGGAACAATCAAAAAGGGGATTTGAGTGGCTAGATTAATAGGGCCATCCAATTAATCTTTATTCCCAAAATCAAGGGGTTTGCATTGAACATACCATAGAGTCAGGAGGTTACTTTAAGCAGATTATGTCTCACCCCGTTAGAGACTTGGTAATGTATGTTACTCTACACTTACTAGTAAGAATAAAGGGTTCAGTGGGCCAAACAAAAAATAAACCCACTCCTAACCAACATTTAATAATAATAAAATTTACCAAGAGCACTACAACACATTTACTTTCAGTATTCACTTTTGGCACTAGTCTTATATTGTTTATCTCATTTTTGCTTTGGTGTATTTACTTATATGCAAATGATGATGATATGTTTTATATGTTGTTAAGTGTAACAATTTCATCTTGCTCTTGTGTTATAACTAATAAAGTCCTAGAATAATTTTATTTTACTTAGCTTAAAAGCCTTAGTTTCTTTTCTTAGGGACCACCCCACTTAGCTTCACTAGGAGTTGGCCTAGACGGAGGAGTCAAGATAAAATGACAGTACTTGACTCATGACTTGCCCCTAAGGACGCACCCAGTGGCTTGAAGATTTCTGCCACATAATCCGAGGTGTGTATTAGGCGACAATAGTGTTCATTCTATCATATGGTGGGTATATAGTAATAGCTACTAATGATAATAATATAATATATATTAGCAATAATAATAATATTATA
>LPNX010636350.1:9562-28043 GCA_001517045.1 Pseudotsuga menziesii
AAACGTCGTGGAAGTTGGCGTGCATGCTTGTCGATCCAAAATATGCATCCAAACATATGATCAGGCTTAATTTCTAAGAATCTGGTCAAAGCTGCGACTGCATCATGCAGTTTTGTTAGGGTTTTGCTTAAAGATGGCGAAAATAGCTCTCAACATCGTGAAAGTTGGCATGCACTCTTATTTTCCAAATGTGGATTTAAATCTATGATTAAATTTTAAATTTGAGAAATTAGTCAAACGTGAAACTTCGTTGTGCGGTTTTTCTAAGGTTGGGCTTAAAGGGGTTGAAAATATTTTGGAATGTCTCAAAACTTTGCATGCACGCTTGTTGATCAAATTGGCATCCAAATTTATGATCAAATTTAAACTCTAAGAAACTGCTCGAAAGTGAAACTCCGTCGTGCGGTTTCAACAGGGTTGGGTTTAAAGGGGGTCAAAATAGCTTGAAACGTCACGAAAGTTGGCGTGCATGCTTGTCTATCCAATATGCATCCAAACATATGATCAGGTTTAAATTCTGAGAATCTGGTCAAAGCTGAGTCTGCATCATGCAGTTTTGTTGGGGTTTGGCTTAAAGATGGCGAAAATAGCTCTCAACATCGTGAAAGTTGGCATGCACTCTTATTTTCCAAATGCGGATTTAAATCTATGATTAAATTTTAATTTTGAGAAATTAGTCAAACGTGAAACTTCGTTGTGCGGTTTTACTAAGGTTGGGCTTAAAGGGGGTGAAAATATTTTGGAATGTCTCAAGAGTTTGCATGCATGCTTGTTGATCAAATTGCCATCAAAATTTATGATCAATTTTAAATTCTAAGAAACTGCTCGAAAGGGAAACTCCGTCGTGCGTTTTCAACAGGGTGGGGCTTAAAGGGGGTCAAAATAGCTTGAAACGTTGCGAAAGTTGGCATGCATGCTTGTCTATCCAATATGCATCCAAACATATGATCAGGTTTAAATTCTAAGAATCTGGTAAAAGCTGAGACTGCATCATGCAGTTTTGTTAGGGTTTGGCCTAAAGATGGTGAAAATAGCTCTCAACATCATGACAGTTGGCATGCACTCTTATTTTCCAAATGCGGATTTAAATCTATGATTAAATTTTAATTTTGAGAAATTAGTCAAACGTGAAACATCGTAGTGCGGTTTTGCTAAGGTTGGGCTTAAAGGGGGTGAAAATATTTTCGAATGTCTCAAAAGTTTGCATGCACACTTTTTGATCAAATTGGCATCCAAATTTATGATCAAATTTAAATTCTAGGAAGATGCTCGAAAGGGAAACTCCGTCGTGCGGTTTCAACAGGGTTGGGCTTAAATGGGGTCAAAATAGCTTGAAACGTCATGAAAGTTGGCGTGCATGATTGTCTATCCAATATGCATCCAAACATATGACCAGGTTTAAATTCTAAGATTCTGATCAAAGCTGAGACTGCATCATGAAGTTTTGTCAGGGTTTGGCTTAAAGATGGCGAAAATAGCTCTCAACATCGTGAAAGTGTGCATGCACTCTTATTTTCCAAATGCGGATTTAAATCTATGATTAAATTTTAATTTTGAGAAATTAGTCAAACGTGAAACTTTGTTGTGCGGTTTTGCTAAGGTTGGGATTAAAGGGAGTGAAAATATTTTGGAATGTCTATGTAGTTTGCATGCACGCTTGTTGATCAAATTGGCATCCAAATTTATGGTTAAATTTAAATTCTAAGAAACTGCTCGAAAGGGAAACTCCGTCATGCGGTTTCAACTGGGTTGGGCTTAAATGGGGTCAAAATAGCTTGAAACGTCGTGAAAGTTGGCGTGCATGCTTGTCTATCCAATATGCATCCAAACATATGATGAGGTTTAAATTCAAAGAATCTGTTCAAAGCTGAGACTGCATCATTCAGTTTTGTTAGGGTTTGGCATAAAGATGGCGAAAATAGCTCTCAACAACGTGAAAGTTGGCATGCACTCTTATTTTCCAAATGCGGATTTAAATCTATGATCAAATTTTAAGTTTGAGAACTTAGTCAAATGTGAAACTTCGTTGTGCGGTTTTGCTAAAGTTGGGCTTAAAGGGGGTGAAAATATTTTGGAATATCTCAAAAGTTTGCATGCATGCTTATTGATCAAATTGGCATCCAAATTTATGATCAAATTTAAATTCTAAGAAACTGCTCGGAAGGGAAACTCCGTCGTGCGTTTTCAATAGGGTTGGGCTTAAAGGGGGTCGAGATAGCTTGAAACGTCGCGAAAGTTGGCGTGCATGCTTGTCTATCCAATATGCATCCAAACATATGATCAGGTTTAAATTCTAAGAATCTGGTCAAAGCTGAGACAGCATCATGCAGTTTTGTTAGTGTTTGGCTTAAAGATGGCGAAAATAGGTCTCAACATCGTGAAAGTTGGCATGCACTCTTATTTTCCAAATGCGGATTTAAATCTATGATTAAATTTTAATTTTGAGAAATTAGTCAAACGTGAAACTTCGTTGTGCGGTTTTACTAAGGTTGGGCTTAAAGGGGGTGAAAATATTTTGGAATGTCTCGAAACTTTGCATGCACGCTTGTTGACAAAATTGGCATCCAAATTTATGTTCAAATTTAAACTCTAAGAAACTGCTCGAAAGGGAAACTACGTCATGCAGTTTCAACAGGGTTGGGCTTAAAGGGGGTCAAAATGGCTTGAAACGTCGCGAAAGTTGCGTGCATGCTTGTCTATCCAATATGCATCCAAACATATGATGAGGTTTAAATTCTAAGAATCTGGTCAAAGCTGAGACTGCATCATGCAGGTTTGTTAGGGTTTGGCTTAAAGATGGCGAAAATAACTCTCAACATCGTGAAAGTTTGCATGCACTCTTATTTTTCAAATGCGGATTTAAATCTATGATTAAATTTTAATTTTGAGAAATTAGTAAAATGTTAAACTTCGTTGTGCAGTTTTGTTAAAGTTGGGCTTAAAAGGGGTGAAAATATTTTGGAATGTCTCAAAAGTTTGCATGCACGCTTGTTGATACAATTGGCATCCAAATTTATGATCAAATTTAAATTCTAAGAAACTGCTCGAAAGGGAAACTCCGTCGTGCGGTTTCAACAGGGTTGGGCTTAAAGGGGGTGAAAATAGCATGAAATGTCGCGAAAGTTGCCGTGCATGCTTGTCTATCCAATATGCATCCAAACATATGATTAGGTTTAAATTCTAAAAATCTGGTCAAAGCTGAGACTGCATCATGCAGTTTTGTTAGGGTTTGGCTTAAAGATGGCGAAAATAGCTCTCAACATCGTGAAAGTTGGCATGCACTCTCATTTTCCAAATGCGGATTTAAATCCACGATTAAATTTTAATTTTGAGAAATTAGTCAAACGTGAAACTTCGTTGTGCTGTTTTGCTAAGGTTGGGATTAAAGGGGGTGAAAATATTTTTGAATGTCTCAAAATTTTGCATGCACACTTGTTGATCAAATTGTCATCCAAATTTTGATCAAATTTAAATTCTAAGAAACTGTTCAAAAGGGAATCTACGTCGTGCGGTTTTTACAGGGTTGGGCTTAAAGGGGGTCAAAATAGCTTGAAACGTCACGAAAGTTGGCGTGCATGCTTGTCTATCCAATATGCATCCAAACATATGATCAGGTTTAAATTCTAAGAATCTGGTCAAAGGTGAGACTGCATCATGCAGTTTTGTTACGGTTTAGCTTAAAGATGGCGAAAATACCTCTCAACATCGTGAAAGTTGGCATGCACTCTTATTTTCCAAATGCGGATTTAAATCTATGATTAAATTTTAATTTTGAGAAATTAGTCAAACGTGAAACTTCGTTGTGCGGTATTGCTAAGGTTGGGCTTAAAGGGGGTGAAAATATTTTTGAATGTCTCAAAACTTTGCATGCACGCTTGTTGATCAAATTGGCATCCAAATTTATGATCAAATTTAAATTCTAAGAAACTGCTCGAAAGGGTAACTTCGTCGTGCAGTTTCAACAGGGTTGGGCTTAAAGGGGGTCAAAATAGCTTGAAACCTCAAGAAAGTTGGCGTGCATGCTTTTCTATCCAATATTCATCCAAACATATCATCAGGTTTAAATTCTAAGAATCTGGTCAAAGCTGAGACTGCATCATGCATTTTTTTTGGGGTTTGGCTTAAAGATGGCGAAAATAGCTGTCAATATCGTGAAAGTTGGCATGCACTCTTATTTTCCAAATGCAGATTTAAATCTATGATTAAATTTTAATTTTGAGAAATTAGTCAAACGTAAAAATTCGTTGTGCGGTTTTGCTAAGGTTGGGCTTAAAGGGTGTGAAAATATTTTGAAATGTCTCAAAAGTTTGCATGCACGCTTGTTGATCAAATTGGCATCCAAATTTATGATCAAATTTAAACTCTAAGAAACTGCTCGAAAGGGAAACTCCGTCGTGCGGTTTCAACAGGGTTGGGCTTAAAGGGGGTCAAAATAGCTTGAAACGTCGCGAAAGTTGGCGTGCAATCTTGTCTATCCAATATGAATCCAAACATATGATCAGGTTTAAATTCTAAAAATCTGGTCAAAGCTGAGACTGCATCATGCAGTTTTGTTAGGGTTTGGCTTAAAGATGGCGAAAATAGCTCTCAACATCGTGAAAGTTGGCATGCACTCTTATTTTCCAAATGCGGATTTAAATCTATGATTAAATTTTAATTTTGAGAAATTAGTCAAACGTGAAACTTCGTTGTGTGGTTTTGCTAAGGTTGGGATTAAAGGGGGTGAAAATATTTTGGAATGTCTCAAAAGTTTGCATGCACGCTTGTTCATCAAATTGGCATCCAAATTTATGATCAAATTTAAATTCTAAGAAACTGTTCGAAAGGGAAAGTCCGTCGTGCGATTTCAACAGGGTTGGGCTTGAAGGGGGTAAAAATAGCTTGAAACGTCACGAAAGTTGGCGTGCATGCTTGTCTATCCAATATGCATCCAAACATATGATCAGGTTTAAATTCTAAGAATCTGGTCAAAGCTGAGACTGCATGATGCAGTTTTGTTAGGGTTTGGCTTAAAGATGGCGAAAATAGCTCTCAAAATTGTGAAAGTTGGCATGCACACTTATTTTCCAAATGTGGATTTAAATCTATCATTAAATTTTAATTTTGAGAAATTAGTCAAACGTGAAACTTCGTTGTGCGGTTTTGCAGAGCTTGGGCTAAAGGGGGTGAAAATATTTTGTAATGTCTCAAAAGTTTGCATGCACGCTTGTTGATCAAATTGGCATCTAAATTTATGATCAAATTTAAATTATAAGAAACTGCTCGAAAGGGAAACTCCGTCGTGCGGTTTCAACAGGCTTGGGCTTAAAGGGGGTCAAAATAGCTTGAAACGTCGTGAAAGTTGGCCTGCATGCTTGTCTATCAAATATGCATCCAAACATATGATCAGGTTTAAATTCTAAGAATCTGGTCAAAGCTGAGACTGCATCATGCAGTTCTGTTAGGGTTTGGGTTAAAGATGGCGAAAACAGCTCTCAACATCGTGAAAGTTGGCATCCACTCTTATTTTCCAAATGCGGATTTAAATCTATGATTAGATTTTAATTTTGAGAAATTAGTCAAACGTGAAACTTCATTGTGCGGTTTTGCTAAGGTTGGGTTTAAAGGGGGTGAAAATATTTTGGAATGTCTCAAAAGTTTGCATGCACGCTTGTTGATCAAATTGGCATCCAAATTTATGATCAAATTTAAACTCTAAGAAACTGCTCGAAAGGGAAACTCCGTCGTGCGGTTTCAACAGGGTTGGACTTAAAGGGGGTCAAAATAGCTTGAAACGTCGCGAAATTTTGCATGCATGCTTGTCTATCCAATATGCATCCAAACATATGATCAGGTTTAAATTCTAAGAATCTGGTCAAAGCTGAGACTGCATCATGCAGTTTTGTTAGGGTTTGGCTTAAAGATGGCGAAAATAGCTCTCGGCATCGTGAAAGTTGGCATGCACTTTTATTTACTAAATGCAGATTTAAATATATGATTAAATTTTAATTTTAAGAAATTAGTCAAACGTGAAACTTCCTTGTGCCGTTTTGCTAAGGTTGGGCTTAAAGGGGGTGAAAATATTTTGGAATGTCTCAAAAGTTTCCATGCACGCTTGTTGATCAAATTGGCATCCAAATTTATGATCAAATTTAAACTCTAAGAAACTGCTCGAAAGGGAAACTCCGTCGTGCGGTTTCAACAGGGTTGGGCTTAAAGGGGGTCAAAATAGCTTGAAACGTCGCGAAAGTTGGCGTGCATGCTTGTCTATCCAGTATGCATCCAAACATATGATCAGGTTCAAATTTAAGAATCTGGTCAAAGCTGAGACTGCATCATGCAATTTTGTTAGGGTTTGGCTTAAAGATGGCGAAAATAGCTCTCAACATCGTGAAAGTTGGCACCCACTCTTATTTTCCAAATGCGGATTTAAATTTACGATTAAATTTTAATTTTGAGAAATTAGTCAAACGTGAGACTTCGTTGTGCGGTTTTGCTAAGGTTGGGCTTAAAGGGGGTGAAAATATTTTTGAATGTTTCAAAAGTTTGCATGCACGCTTGTTGATCAAATTGGCATCCAAATTTATGATCAAATTTAAATTCTAAGAAACTGCACGAAAGGGAAACTCTGTCGTGCGGTTTCAACAGAGTTGGGCTTAAAGGGGATCAAAATAGCTTGAAACATCGCGAAAGTTGGCGTGCATGCTTGTCTATCCAATATGCATCCAAACATATGATCAGGTTTAAATTCTAAGAATCTGGTCAAAGCTGAGACTGCATGATGCAGTTTTGTTAGGGTTTGGCTCAAAGACGGCGAAAATAACTCTCAACATCGTGAAAGTTGGCATGCACTCTCATTTTCCAAATGCAGATTTAAATCTATGATTAAATTTTAATTTTGAGAAATTAGTCAAACGTGAAACTTCGTTGTGCGGTTTTGCTAAGGTTGGGCTTAAAGGGGGTGAAAATATTTTAGAATGTCTCAAAAGTTTGCATGCACGCTTTTTGTTCAAATTGGCATCCAAATTTATCATCAAATTTAAATTCTAGGAAACTGCTCGAAAGGGAAACTCCGTCGTGCGGTTTCAACAGGGTTGGGCTTAAACGAGGTCAAAATAGCTTGAAACGTTGTGAAAGATCGCTTGCATGATTTTTTATCCAATATGCATCCAAACATATGATGAGGTTTAAATTCTAAGAATCTGGTCAAAGCTGAGACTGCATCATGCAATTTTATTAGGGCTTGGCTTAAAGATGGCGAAAATAGCTCTCAACATCGTGAAAGTTGGCACGCACTCTTATTTTCCAAATGCGGATTTAAATCTACGATTAAATTTTAATATTGAGAAATTAGTAAAACATGAAACTTCGTTGTGCGGTTTTGCTAAGGTTGGGCTTAAAGGGGGTGAAAATATTTTGGAATGTCTCAAAAGTTTGCATGCACGCTTTTTGATCAAATTGGCATCCAAATTTATCATCAAATTTAAATTCTAGGAAACTGCTCGAAAGGGAAACTC
This sequence comes from Pseudotsuga menziesii, assembly GCA_001517045.1. Classification (NCBI taxonomy): domain Eukaryota; kingdom Viridiplantae; phylum Streptophyta; class Pinopsida; order Pinales; family Pinaceae; genus Pseudotsuga; species Pseudotsuga menziesii. Next base: position 17,059 of record LPNX010636350.1, read on the forward strand.
TGTCATGCGGTTTCAATAGGGGTGGGTTTAAAGGGGGTCAAAATAGCTTCAAACGTCGCGAAAGTTGGCGTGCATGCTTGTCTATCCAATATGCATCCAAACGTATGATCAGGTTTAAATTCTAAGAATATGGTCAAAGTTGAGACTGCATCATGCAGTTTTGTTAGGGTTTGGCTTAAAGATGGCGAAAATAACTCTCAACATCGTGACAGTTGGCATGCACTCTTATTTTCCAAATGCGGATTTAAATCTATGATTAAATTTTAATTTTGAGAAATTAGTCAAACGTGAAACTTCGTTGTGCGGTTTTGCTAAGGTTGGGCTTAAAGGGGGTCAAAATAGCTTGAAACGTCGCGAAAGTTGGCGTGCATGCTTGTCTATCCAATATGCATCCAAACATATGATCAGGTTTAAATTCTAAGAATCTGGTAAAATCTGAGACTGCATCATGCAGTTTTGATAGGGTTTGGCATAAAGATGGCGAAAATAGCTCTCAACATCGTGACAGTTGGCATGCACTCTTATTTTCCAAATGTGGATTTAAATCTATGATTAAGTTTTAATTTTGCGAAATTAGTCAAACGTGAAACTTCGTTGTGCGGTTTTGCTAAGGTTGGGCTTAAAGGGGGTGAAAATATTTGGGAATGTCTCAAAAGTTTGCATGCACGCTTGTTGATCAAATTGGCATCCAAATTTATGATCAAATATAAATTCTAAGAAACTGCTCGAAAGGGAAACTCCATCGTGCGGTTTCAACAGGGTTGGGCTTAAATGGGGTCAAAATAGCTTGAAACGTCGTGAAAGTTGGCATGCATGCTTGTCTATCCAATTTGCATCCAAACATATGATGAGGTTTAAATTCTAAGAATCTGGTCAAAGCTGAGACTGCATCATGCAGTTTTGTTATTGTTTGGCATAAAGATGGCGAAAATAGCTCTCAACAACGTGAAAGTTAGCATGCACTCTTATTTTCCAAATGCGGATTTAAATCTATGATTAAATTTTAAGTTTGAGAACTTAGTCAAACGTGAAACTTCGTTGTGCGGTTTTGTTAAAGTTGGACTTAAACGGGGTGAAAATATTTTGGAATATCTCAAAAGTTTGCATGCATGCTTGTTCATCAAATTGGCATCCAAATTTATGATCAAATTTGAATTCTAAGAAACTGCTCGAAAGGGAAACTCCGTCGTGCGGTTTCAATAGGGTTGGGTTTAAAGGGAGTCAAAATAGCTTGAAACGTCGCGAAAGTTGGCGTGCATGCTTGTCTATCCAATATGCATCCAAACATATGATCAGGTTTAATTTCTAAGAATATGGTCAAAGCTGAGACAGCATCATGCAGTTTTGTTAGGGTTTGGCTTAAAGATGGCGAAAATAGCTCTCAACATCGTGAAAGTTGGCATGCACTCTTATTTTCCAAATGCGGATTTAAATCCATGATTAAATTTTAATTTTGAGAAATTTGTCAAACGTGAAGCTTCGTTGTGCGGTTTTGCTAAGGTTGGGCTTAAAGGGGGTGAAAACATTTTTGAATGTCTCAAAACTTTGCATGTACGCTTATTGATCAGATTCGCATCCAAATTAAATTCTAAGAAACTGCTCGAAAGGGAAACTCCGTTGTGCGGTTTCAACAGGGTTGGGCTTAAAGGGGGTCAAAATAGCTTGAAACGTCGCGAAAGTTGGAATGAATGCTTGTCTATCCAATATGCATCCAAACATATGATCAGGTTTAAATTCTAAGAATCTGGGCAAAGATGAGACTGCATCATGCAGTTTTGTTAGGGTTTGGCTTAAAGATGGTGAAAATAGCTCTCAACATCGTGAAACTTGGCATGCACTCTTATTTTCCAAACGCGGATATAAATCTATGATTAAATTTTAATTTTGAGAAATTAGTCAAACGTGAAACTTCGTTGTGCGGTTTTGCTAAGGTTGGGCTTAAAGGGGGTGAAAATATTTTGGAATGTCTCAAAAGTTTGCGTCCACGCTTGTTGATCAAATTGGCATCCAAATTTATGATCAAATTTAAATTCTAAGAAACTGCTCGAAATGGAAACTTCGTCGTGCGGTTTCAACAGGGTTTGGCTTAAAGGGGGTCAAATAGTTTGAAACGTCGGGAAAGTTGGCGTGCATGCTTGTCTATCCAATATGCATCCAAACATATCATCAGGTTTAAATTCTAAGAATCTGGTCAAAGCTGAGACTGCATCATGCAGTTTTTTAGGGGTTTGGCTGAAAGATGGCGAAAATAGCTCTCAACATCGTGAAAGTTGGCATGCACTCTTATTTTCCAAATGCGGATTTAAATCTATGATTAAATTTTAATTTTGAGAAATTAGTCAAACGTGAAACTTCGTTGTGCGGTTTTACTAAGGTTGGGCTTAAAGGGGGTGAAAATATTTTGGATTGTCTCAAAAGGTTGCATGCACGCTTGTTGATCAAATTGCCATCCAAATTTATGATCAAAATTAAATTCTAAGAAATTGCTCGAAAGGGAAACTCCGTCGTGTGGTTTCAACATGGTTGGCCTTAAAGGGGGTCAAAATAGCATGAAACGTCGTGAAAGTTGGCGTGCATGCTTGTCTATCCAATATGCGTCCAAACATATGATCAGGTTTAAATTCTATTATTCTGGTCAAAGCTGAGACTGCATCATGTAATTTTGTTAGGTTTTGGCCTAAAGATGGAGAAAATAGCTCTCAACATCGTGAAAGTTGGCATGCACTCTTATTTTCCAAATGTAGATTTAAATCTATGATTAAATTTTAATTTTGATAAATTAGTCAAACGTAAAACTTCGTTGTGCGGTTTTGATAAGGTTGGGCTTAAAGGGGGTGAAAAGATTTTGGAATGTCTCAAAAGTTTGCATGCACGCTTGTTGATCAAATTCGCATCCAAATTTATGATGAAATTCAAACTCTAAGAAACTGCTCGAAAGGGAAACTCCGTCGTGCGGTTTCAACAGGGTTGGGCTTAAAGGGGGTCAAAATAGCTTGAAACATCGCGAAAGTTGGCGTGCAATCTTGTCTATCCAATATGAATCCAAACATATGATCAGGTTTAAATTTTAAGAATCTGGTCAAACCTGAGACTGCATCATGCAGTTTTGTTAGGGTTTGGCATAAAGATGGCGAAAATAGCTCTCAACAACGTGAAAGTTGGCATGCACTCTTATTTTCCAAATGCGGATTTAAATCTATGATTCAATTTTAAGTTTGAGAGCTTAGTCAAACGTGAAACTTCGTTGTGCGGTTTTGCTAAAGTTGGGCTTAAAGGGGGTGAAAATATTTTGGAATATCTGAAAAGTTTGCATGCACGCTTGTTGATCAAATTGGCATCCAAATTTATGATTAAATTTAAATTCTAAGAAACTGCTCGAAAGGGAAAATTCGTCGTGCGGTATCAACAGGGTTGGGCTTAAAGGTGGTCAAAATAGCTTGAAACGTCACGAAATTTTGCGTGCATGCTTGTCTATCCAATATGCATCCAAACATATGACCAGGTTTAAATTCTAAGAATATGGTCAAAGCTGAGACTGCATCATGCAGTTTTGTTAGGGTTTGGCTTAAAGATGGCGAAAATAGCTCACAGCATCGTGAAAATTGGCATGCACTTTTATTTACTAAATGCAGATTTAAATATATGATTAAATTTTAATTTTGAGAAATTAGTCAAACGTGAAACTTCGTTGAGCCGTTTTGCTAAGGTTGGGCTTAAAGGGGGTGAAAATATTTTGGAATGTCTCAAAAGTTTGCATGCACGCTTGTTGACCAAATTGGCATCCAAATTTATGATCAAATTTAAACTCTAAGAAACTGCTCGAAATGGAAACTCCGTCGTGCGGTTTCAACAGGGTTGGGCTTAAAGGGGGTCAAAATAGCTTCAAACATCACGAAAGTTGGCGTGCTTTCTTGTCTATCCAATATGCATCCAAACATATGATCAGGTTTAAATTCTAAGAATCTGGTCAAAGCTGAGACTGCATCATGCANAACATCGCGAAAGTTGGCGTGCTTTCTTGTCTATCCAATATGCATCCAAACATATGATCAGGTTTAAATTCTAAGAATCTGGTCAAAGCTGAGACTGCATCATGCAATTTTGTTAGGGTTTGGCTTAAAGAAGGCGAAAATAGCGCTCAACATCGTGACAGTTGGCACACACTCTTATTTTCCAAATGCGGATTTAAATCTACGATTAAATTTTAATTTTGAGAAATTAGTCAAACGTGAAACTTCGTTGTGCGGTTTTGCTAAGGTTGGGCTTAAAGGGGGTGAAAATATTTTGGAATGTTTCAAAAGTTTGCATGCACGCTTGTTGATCAAATTGGCATCCAAATTTATGATCAAATTTAAATTCTAAGAAACTGCTCGAAAGGGAAACTCTGTCGTGCGGTTTCAACACGGTTGGGTTTAAAGGGGGTCAAAATAGTTTGAAACATCGCAAAAGTTGGCGTGCATGCTTGTCTATCCAATATTCATCCAAACATATGATCAGGTTTAAATTCTAATAATCTGGTCAAAGCTGAGACTGCATGATGCAGTTTTGTTAGGGTTTGGCTCAAAGATGGCGAAAATAGCTCTCAACATTGTGAAAGTTGGCATGCACTCTCATTTTCCAAATCCAGATTTAAATCTATGATTACATTTTAATTTTGAGAAATTAGTCAAACGTGAAAGGGCTGATGCACAATCATGGACTCCTTTAAGGACACGTTAGATGCCACATAATACTGAAATAAACGGAAAACTCTGATTTTAGGTGACAATTAGGGGTACTTCCCTAACTTATTTCAAGATGAAGTAAAAAGAGAAAAGATAGGTAATTGAATCAGCTTTCATAATATATAGGGTTTATGCAGAGAAAGTGTGTGCAAATGATTATAAAATTAGTTTCCGTGAAAGTGGGTTTTCAAATTTTCAGCACATCTTAACATATATGTTTGTGCGGGTGCAGCAATATATGAGGTAAATGATGTCCATTTGAGATAAAATCTTGCAGACATATAAAGGACATATGGGCCTAGTGCAACACTATTTATGCGGTTTCAACAGGGTTGGGCTTAAAGGGGGTCAAAATAGCTTCAAACATCGCGAAAGTTGGCGTGCATGCTTGTCTATCCAATATGCATCCAAACATATGATCAGGTTTAAATCCTAAGAATCTGGTCAAAGCTGAGACTGCATCATGTAGTTTTGTTAGGGTTTGGCTTAAAGATGGCGAAAATAGCTCTCAACATCGTGAAAGTTGGCATGCACTCTTATTTTCCAAATGCGGATTTAATCTATGATTAAATTTTAATTTTGATAAATTAGTCAAACGTGAAACTTCGTTGTGCGGCTTTGCTAAGGTTGGGCTTAAAGGGGGTGAAAATATTTTGCAATGTCTCAAAAGTTTACATGCTCACTTGTTGATCAAATTGGCATCCAAATTTATGATCAAATTTAAATTCTAAGAAACTGATCGAAACGTAAACTCCGTCGTGCGGTTTCAACAGGGTTTGGCCTAAAGGGGGTCAAAATAGCTTGAAATGTCGCGAAAGTTGGCGTGGATGTTTGTCTATCCAATATATGATCAGGTTTAAATTCTAAGAATTTGGTCAAAGCTGAGACTGCATCATGCAGTTTTGTTCGGGTTTGGCTTAAAGATGGAGAAAATAGCTCTCAACATCGTGAAAGTTGGCATGCACTCTTATTTTCCAAATGCGGATTTAAATCTATGATTAAATTTTAATTTTGAGAAATTAGTCAAACGTGAAACTTCGTTGTGCGGTTTTGCTAAGGTTGGGCTTAAAGGGGGTGAAAATATTTTGGAATGTCTCAAAAGTTTGCATGCACACTTGTTGATCAAATTGGCATCCAAATTTATGATCAAATCTAAATTCTAAGAAACTGCTCGAAAGGGAAACTCCGTTGTGCGGTTTCAATAGGGTTGGGCCTAAAGCGGGTCAAAATTGATTGAAACGTCGCGAAAGTTCGCGTGCATGCTTGTCTATCCAATATGCATCCAAACATATGATCAGGTTTAAATTCTGAGAATCTGCTCAAAGTTGAGACTGCATCATGCAGTTTTGTTAGGGTTTGGCTAAAAGATGGCGAAAATAGCTCTCAACATCCTGAAAGTTGGCATGCACTCTTATTTTCCAAATGCAGATTTAAATCTATGATTAAATTTTAATTTTGAGAAATTAGTCAAACGTGAAACTTCGTTGTGCGGTTTTGCTGAGGTTGGGCTTAAAGGGGGTGAAAATATTTTGGAATGTCTCAAAAGTTTTCATGCACGCTTGTTGATGAAATTGGCATCCAAATTTATGATCAAATTTAAATTCTAAGAACTGCTCGAAAGGGAAACTCCGTCGTGCGGTTTCAACAGGATTGGNTAAATTCTAAGAACTGCTTGAAAGGGAAACTCCGTCGTGCGGTTTCAACAGGATTGGGCTTAAAGGGGGTCAAAATAGCTTGAAACGTCGTGAAAGTTGGTGTGCATGCATGTCTATCCAATATGCATCCAAACATCTGATCAGGTTTTATATTCTAAGAATCTGGTCAAAGCTGAGACTGCATCATGCGAATTTGTTAGGGTTTGGCTTAAAGATGGCGAAAATAGCTCTCAACATCGTGAAAGTTGGCATGCACTCTTATTTTCCAAATGCGGATTTAGGTCTATGATTAAATTTTTATTTTGATAAATTTGTCAAACGTGAAACTTCGTTGTACGATTTTGCTAAGGTTGGGTTTAAAGGGGGTGAAAATATTTTGGAATGTCTCAAAAGTTTCCATGCACATTTGTTGATCAAATTGCCATCCAAATTTATGACCAAATTTAAATTCTACGAAACTGCTCGAAAGAGAAACTTCATTGTGCGGTTTCAACAGGGTTGGGCTTAAAGGGGGTCAAAATAGCTTGAAACGCCGTGAAAGTTCGTGTGCATGCCTGTCTATCCAATATGAATCCAAACATATGATCAGGTTTAAATTCTAAGAATCTAGTCAAAGCTGAGACTGCATCATGCAGTTTTGTTAGGGTTTGGCTTAAAGATGGCGAAAATAGCTCTCAACATCGTGAAAGTTGGCATGCACTCTTATTTTCCTTATGTGGATTTAAATCTATGATTAAATTTTAATTTTTAGAAATTAGTCAAACGTGAAACTTCGTTGTGCGGTTTTGCTAAGATTGGGCTTAAAGGGGGTGAAAATATTTTGGAATGTCTCAAAAGTTTGTATGCATGCTTGTTGATCAAATTGGCATCCAAATTTGTGATGAAATTTAAATTCTAAGAAACTGCTCGAAAGGGAAACTCCGTCGTGCGGTTTCAACAGTGTTGGGCATAAAGGGGGTCAAAATAGCTTGAAACGTCGCGAAAGTTGGCGCGCATGCTTGTCTATCCAATATGCATCCAAACATATGATCATGTTTAAATTCTAAGAATCTGGTCAAAGCTGAGACTGCATCATGCAGTTTTGTTAGGGTTTGGCTTAAAGATGGCGAAAATAGCTCTCAACATCGTGAAAGTTTGCATGCACTCTTATTTTTCAAAAGCGGATTCAAATCTATGATTAAATTTTAATTTTGAGAAATTAGTCAAACGTGAAACCTCGTTGTGCGGTTTTGCTAAGGTTGGGCTTAAAGGGGGTGAAAATATTTTGGAATGTCTCAAAAGTTTGCATGCACGTTTGTTGATCAAATTGGCATCCAAATTTATGATCGAATTTAAATTCTAAGAAACCGATCGAAAGGGAAACTCCATCATGCGGTTTGAACAGGGTTGGGCTAAAAGGGGGACAAAATAGCTTAAAACGTTGTGAAAGTTGTCCTGCATGCTTGTCTATCCAATATACATCCGAATATATGATCAGGTTTAAATTCTGAGAATCTGGTCAAAGCTGAGACTGCATCATGCAGTTTTGTTAGGGTTTGGCTTAAAGATGGTGAAAAGATCTCTCAACATAATGAAAGTTGGCATGCACTCTTATTTTCCAAATGCGGATTTAAATCTATGATTAAATTTTAATTTTGAGAAATTAGTCAAACGTGAAACTTCGTTGTGCGGTTTTGCTAAGGTCGGGCTTAAAGGGGGTGAAAGGTTTGGCTTAAATATGGTGAAAATAGTTGTCAACATCATGAAAGTTGGCATGCACTCTTATTTTCCAAATGCAGATTTAAATCTATGATTAAATTTTAATTTTGAGAAAATAGTCAAACGTAAAACTTCATTGTGCGGTTTTGCTAAGGTTGGGCTTAAAGGGGGTCAAAATATTTTGGAATGTCTCAAACGTTTCCATGCACACATGTTGATCAAATTGGCATCCAAATTTATGATCAAATTTAAATTCTAAGAAACTACTTGAAAGGGAAACTCCGTCGTGCGGTTTCAACAGGGTTGGGCCTAAAGGGGGTCAAAATAGCTTGAAACGTCACGAAAGTTGGCGTGCATGCTTGTCTATCCAATATGCATCCCAACATATGATCAGGTTTAAATTCTGAGAATTTGGTCAATGCTGAGACTGCATCATTCAGTTTTGTTAGGGTTTGGCTTAAAGATGGCGAAAATAGCTCTCAACATCATGAAAGTTGGCATGCACTCTTATTTTCCAAATACGGATTTAAAGCTATGATTGAATTTTAATTTTGACAAATTAGTCGAACGTGAAACTTCGTTGTGCGGTTTTGCTAAGGTTGGGCTTAAAGGGGTTGAAAATATTTTAGAATGTTTCAAAAGTTTGCATGCACGCTTGTTGATCAAATTGGCATCCAAATTTATGAACAAATTTAAATTCTAAGAAACCGCTCGGAAGGGAAACTCCGTCGTGCGGTTTCAATAGGTTTGGGCTTAAAGAGGGTCAAAATAGCTTCCAACATCGCGAAAGTTGGCGTGCATGCTTGTCTATCCAATACGCATCCAAACATATGATCAGGTTTAAATTATGAGATTCTGGTCAAAGCTGAGCCTGCATCATGCAGTTTTTTTAGGGTTTGTCTTAAAGATGGTGAAAATAGCTCTCAACATCGTGAAAGTTGGCATGCACTCTTATTTTCCAAATGCGGATTTAAATCTAAGATTAAATTTTAATTTTGAGAAATTAGTCAAACGTGAAACTTCGTTGTGCGGTTTTGCTAAGGTTGGGCTTAAAGAGTGTGAAAATATTTTGGAATGTCTCAAAAGTGTGCATGCACGCTTGTTGATCAAATTGGCATCCAAATTTATGATCAAATTTAAATTCTAAGAAACTGCTCAAAAGGGAAACTCCGTCGTGTGGTTTCGACAGGGTTGGGCTTAAAGGGGGTTAAAAAAGCTTGAAACGTCGCGAAAGTTGGCGTGCATACTTTTCTATCCAATATGCATCCAAACATATGATCAGGTTTAAATTCTAGGAATCTGGTCAAAGCTGAGAATGCATCATGCAGTTTTGTTAGGGTTTGGTTTAAAGATGGCCAAAATAGCTCTCAACATCATGAAGGTTGGCATGCAATCTTATTTTCCAAATGCGGATTTAAATCTATGATTAAATTTTAATTTTGAGAAATTAGTCAAACGTGAAACTTCGTTGTGCGGTTATGCTAAGGTTGGGCTTAAAGGGGGTGAAAATATTTTGGAATGTCTCAAAAGTTTGCATGCATGCTTGTTGATAAAATTGGCATCCAAATTTATGATCAAACCTAAATTCTAAGAAACTGCTCGAAAGGGAAACTCTGTTGTGCGGTTTCAATAGGGTTGGGGTTAAAGGGGGTCAAAATAGCTTGAAACGTCGCGAAAGTTGGCATGCATGCTTGTCTATCAAATATGCATCCAAACATATGATCAGGTTTAAATTATAAGAATCTGGTCAAAGCTGAGACTGCATCATGCACTTTTGTTAGGGTTTGGCTTAAAGATTTCGAAAATAGCTCTCAATATCGTGAAAGTTGGCATGCACTCTTATTTTGCAAATGCGGATTTAAATCTATGATTAAATTTTAATTTTGAGAAATTAGTCAAACGTGAAACTTCGTTGTGCGGTTTTACTAAGGTTGGGCTTAAAGGGGGTGAAAATATTTTGGAATGTCTCAAAAGTTTGCATGCACGATTGTTGATCAAATTGGCATCCAAATTTTTAATCAAATTTAAATTCTAAGAAACCGCTCGAAATGGAAACTCCGTTGTGCGGTTTCAACAGGGTTGGGCTTAAAGGGGGTCAAAATAGCTTGAAACGTCGCGAAAGTTGGTGTGCATGCTTGTCTATCCAATATGCATCCAAACGTATGATCAGGTTTAACTTATGAGAATCTGGTCAAAGCTAAAACTGCATCATGCAGTTTTGTTAGGGTTTGGCTTAAAGATGGCGAAAATAGCTCTCAACATCATGAAAGTTGGCGTGCACTCTTAATTTCCAAATGCGGATTTAAATCTATGATTAAATTTTAATTTTTACAAATTAGTCAAACGTGAAACTTCGTTGTGCGGTTTTGCTAAGGTTGGGCTTAAAGGAGGTGAAAATATTTTGGAATGACTCAAAATTTTACATGCACGCTTGTTGATGAAATTGGCATCCAAATTTATGATCAAATTTAAATTCTAAGAAACTGCTCGAAAGGGAAACTCCGTTGTGCGATTTCAACAGGGTTGGGATTAAAGGCGGTCAAAATAGCTTGAAACGTCGTCAAAGTTGGCGTGCATGCTCCAATATGCATCCAAACATATGATCAGGTTTAAATTCTAAGAATCTGGTCAAAGCTTAGACTGCATCATGCAGTTTTGTTAGGGTTTGGCTTAAAGATGGCGAAAATAGCTCTCAACATCGTGAAAGTTGGGATGCACTCTTATTTTCCAAAAGCGTACTTAAATCTATGATTAAATTTTAATTTTGGCAAATTAGTCAAACGTGAAACTTCGTTGTGTAGTATTGCTAACGTTGGGCTTAAATGGGGTGAAAATATTTTGGAATGTCTCAAAAGTTTGCATGCACGCTTGTTGATCAAATTGGCATTCAAATTTATGATCAAATTTA
>LPNX010636410.1:0-25977 GCA_001517045.1 Pseudotsuga menziesii
GAAGGGTAGGTCAAGAGGAGGACACTACTTTATCCCATTTGGTAGAAGACTTAGTTAATTTTTCTCTATGAGATATTTCATAGCCACTAGATCAATTTCCTTCGAGACCTAATCTGTATATTCCATCATAGAGTTATAAAGTTGAAACATCTATAGAAATTTTCGAATATGAAAATTCAATAATGGAAATCGAAGAAAATGTGAACTTAAATTAACCATGGTTAACTTGAGATTCTATGGAATTACATGTGCCCTTTAATCATTTTCCCAAACATCCTAAATGTCTTTTACCTAAATATGATCCAAACTTAACAATTTCCCCAAATGATCATATTAAGAAATCATCTTATCTGTCAGGATAATGAATATGAAATATGAAGATGTTTTCTACCCATTGTTTCCTTATATCTTCTAAAACAAGGAATTTACTTGGTAATTCAATATTCTTGTAGGTTCCGTAATCCATTGCGGATTGGGATGATTTTCAAAGAGTTTTTCTTGATAAATTTGGTGAAGAAGTCACTATAGGTGCTCTTATGACTAGGATTTTGCTTTGGTTATGATCACTAAATAATGAGTCAAGGATTTCAACCAAATATTTACTACTCTTATAAATAAAATTTGGCATGAGATTATGCCTACCGAAGAACTACAGGTGGAAGTGTGCAATAATGCTCTTCCTGCACTTATTTCTATGTTTCTGAAAGGAGAAGGAAAACACACTTTAGACAAATTTTTTGAAGAAGCGTAAAATGCTCAACTTGAAATGATTAGTTGTAAAGAAAACCATAATTTGATAATCAAAAGAGAAAGTGCTCAAACTAAAATAAATGTAGCTCTCCCTAAATCTATCCCAAGAAACACAATTGATCCTAAGGAAAATGAATCTTTAGAGTTGGATAATAGTTTAGAATGGATCTAGTGAAGCATATTATGGGAGTTATTTTCTTGGTTTCCTTTGCAGTGCTAATGAATTGATCAACTTGAAAAAAATTAATCCTTTTAGAGGTCTTATTTAACAACGAGCCCTTTCATGACCTCTTTTTGTTCTAGTTATAGAGAACTTGAGTAGATCCATTGGAGATGTAAATGAACAAAGTCTAATTTTGGGGGTTAAGGTAGGAGGTGATATGTTCATAAATCATAAACCTTTTTGTNTTTGTTCTAGTTACAGAGAACTTGAGTAGATCCATTGGAGATGTAAATGAACAAAGTCTAATTTTGGGGGTTAAGGTAGGAGGTGATATGTTCATAAATCATAAACCTTTTTGTAAAATATGTCCTTATTTATACAAATGGAAGTTTTAGAGATGTAACCAAGTTACAAGAAATAGTGGGAACTCATAGTAAATGGAATTAAATGTAGAAAAGTTTACTCTTTGTTTTTTTTTTAAATTTAGAACAAGAGGTAGAAGGTAAAATGAAAACAATATTTCATGTTAATCACCTGGATTTAAATGATGTTTTTATACAACTTGGATTTATCATAAACCCAAATGGGTATATGAAAGAAACATATGGGTATCTTTTGGAAAAGTTTGAAAGAAGAATACATCAATGGGACACTAACTTTGGTAAACTTAGTTATCAAGGATATCCATGTTTTCTAGTTTTTCGTTGCCCATAGATAAGGGTAGTAATGCCAAAAATTAGAATAAAGTTCTTCAACTTTGTGGTTAAGTAGGAAATAATAGGTGGGAATTTCCCTTGTAAAATGGAAAGTTTTAGAAAACCCCAAGGAGGAAGAGGGTTAAAAAACATCCACACCTCTAGTATTCATTTTCAACCAAAATTTTGTGGAAGGAACTCACCTTTGACAGTTTTTGGAGTAGAATTTTATCTCAAAGATATTTCTATCCATGGGTTTATTTGGGCTATATAAAAAATACTAGATGTTATGTGAAGTTTGGCTCTGACCAATGGAATTCCCTTGCTCAATTATTTCCAGTTATAGGTCCACACTTAAATTAGAGGGTTGGGAATTAGGAAAATGTTAGAATTGATGATGATGTTTTATTATATGGAGAGAGATTATTTTCTCCATGGAACATGAGGAGTTTACAACAGAATGGTATTGCTACCTTGATTCATAATAGAGTCTAAAATATAACTAATCTATGGCCTGAGTTGGAAACAAGATGAGGATATTAATCTTGTAGATGATTAGGGGTCACTATGGAACTCTTATCTTCAAAAGTTGAGAAAGAGTCACATTAGAATGAGGGGTGAATATGATACATTAACATGGAATTTTAATACATATAGAGAGGTATGCTATGAAGAAATGTCATCCTTTGATGCACACAAGACATCATGGTAGTTGAGGTTGATATTGAAGGATCAAATTAAAAAAAAAAATTGGATATCCTTGAAGAATAAGGAATTAACCCAGGAAGTAATAAAAAATAAACTAGGTAGCCCTTGCAGCATAGACTACTTGGCTATAGGGTGCTTCAATAAGGAATTTTGCATGGCATCATGGATTCAAACCTCATTTATCCTTACGTGACATGTATGGGGGGCACACATTATACTTAGGGGTTATAGTGGCAATATACCATAATCGACCTTGTGTCACGTGAGTACACGCATGACATAGTAATGGGTTCCCAAACACAGAAAATGAAAGAAACTAGATATGGTCCTAGCATATGTTATATATGCATATTAAGTTGATCATACATCTTANCGAGTACACGCATGACATAGTAATGGGTTCCCAAACACAGAAAATGAAAGAAACTAGATATGGTCCTAGCATATGTTATATATGCATATTAAGTTGATCATACATCTTATTTGTATGTGTTATTTGGTAAAAAGTATGGGAAGAACAAATAATTTAATAGGAAAAACAAATATTTGGGAGGAATAAGCTATTGAAAGCAATTTGAGATTGTGGTTTAGTAATACTGGTTTGAAAGGGATAAGATCTCTTCTTTAACTCATTTTTTGGGGAATATGAACAGCTATAAACTCTTATATGAAGAAAAATCCATTGCTTATCATGGGTCAAGCCTATGCTTCTAATATTAAGGTTGTTTAAAGCATTCTAACCACAACCGGATGGAAGATTTACAGATTGAAAAATCAGTTCTTTAGGGTTTCTTTGATGGGCCATCTCATGGAGATCCATCTTATAGTAGTGAAAAGGGGATCTTATTCTTTTATGATTCTCACTTCATAGGATACAAGGAAAATACTGGGATTGGTTCAAACAATCATGTTGAATTCCATGTTCTAAGGCTTCTTATGAAATATGCTTTGGATTAAATTGTGAGACAGATAAAAGTTTTCAAGTTTTCAGGGATTCATAGATCTTGCTATTAATTGGATGTTTGATTGTTCAAATGTTAAAACATTCAACATATGCATATAAAAGAATTGCTTCGATAGGTTTCTAGTGCATTTGACAATATTAACATATCTATAAGTAATTGAATTAAGAAGTGGTCGCATTAGCGAAGGAAGGTCAACAACTCTTATGAAGTCTACTAATTGTAAAACAATACAGAGATGAAGTTATAAAGCAAAATTCTCCAAATGTTTGATTGAATAAAAAATTAAAAATGTTTATCTACATCTTTTTATGCCTATATGGTAGGTATTTCTCTGTTAGTAAAATTGAAGCCTTTATGGACAGAAAAAACAAACTGTACAATGAAAAAGGGTTAGCATGTCCATAGGGAAGCCCGACCTTCCAAACATGGTAAAAACTTTTTGGTTTGCGGTTACACCATTGGTGGACCGACACCAAATGGTAGAATGGTATTTTTTTTGTCCCCATGCCATTGGAATAACATTGTTATTGGTGGACATAACGATGGTAGACCGAGATTCTAATTTTGTTCGACTGATGGCATCCCTTCGGTAACTCATCAATGTGTTTTTCACGTTTATAACAAATTTTCAATGACATTTCCATGTCTTTGATGGTTATCCATTGTCGATGGTTGACCATCGGTTAACTGACACTCTCTGCATGTTTAAAAAAATAATAATACAATTGAGGAGCCCAACCGACTTTAAAGAATCCAATACAATAATCAAAAAATGTTAAAATAATGCCACAACAATGCATCTAAGTGTACCTTTGATTCTTATATGGAAAACAAAAAAATCAGTCAATAAAAAAATCAGGAACTAAAAAGAACATAAATTCATATCTTAGTGTATCCCTAAATTTTACTGGACATAGTTTGTGTGTGGGTGTATTTATTTTATGCTATTTCTATTTTTGCTTCTAGTAGTATGATACTCTAGTGAGGATGCATCTTAAATCTCCTATCAATTAAGATGTGTCTCAGTTGTGTAGCTAGAAGGCCTTGTGAATCATGCAAATGATGATTACATTTCAATATCAGCCTTCTGCAACATGAAAATAGTGGTTTCATTTCAATCTCATTCTCAATCTCAGAAAACCTACTTCATTTATTTTAGTTCAACAACAAAATAAAATTTCTTTAAACTATATTACAAATTTTCCGTTCAAGATGACTTACATAAATTTCATGGTAGTGCTCATGAGGATCCATCATTAATTATGAGAAAAAAAATAAACTATAAAATCCAAAAGTTTAAAAATTATATTGAAAATCATGATGAGAAAATGAATATGTGAATATGCATTCTATGGAAACACAAATCCACCAAACGAGGCTGCTATATTAAGACACGCAACCCTAAACTATATTTAATATAAATAATGTAGTTATGTACATTACATTGTTGAGATAACATAAAGAACCAATAACAAAATATTAGCAAGTTAATCAGTATATGTGACGAAATCATGACTACTATAAAATGTTAATAGTACAACTAGCATAAAATGTCAACACCATTTAGAAATCACTAATTAATCCATCCATAGCTCTTGGGAGTGTGGTTTACTAGCAAGCAACGAGGTTATTAAGCTTGTATTAATGTCAAGACCCATGTTCAAGTCCAATCACCTTTCTACTTGGCACTAGAACACACTTCCTTGGGCTATGGATGGAATAATTAAAAATCTATGTTAATGGTGTCGGCATTTTCCGTGTCCTCGACAATTATTGGGGTCGAATATGTAGTGGCCTCTAAGTTGAGTTTTGTAAGTGCCAATTACAATTGTAATATGTGATCTTCTTTTTAGGTTATCTTGTCTGATTGTATGATTTCATTCCCTCAAGTTATGTTCACACTTGCAGAGCTAAGGATTCCATGTAACCAAGTTTAGTCTAGAGCTATATGTTCCTCATTGAGGTCCATTATGCTTATTGAAATACCTCCACTATCAAACTATTTAACATTACGTTCCATCACGCTATGTGAGTTCCCTCAAGTTCTTTTCAAGCTTATGGATTAAGCACTCTATGTGTCTAGTTTAGTAAGAGCTATAAATTCCTCAAGGAGGTTTGCTATGCTTATTGCAAGACCTCAACTATCAAACTATTTAACAATATATCGAAGGACATATATCTAGAATTGAGCGAAAATATTAAATAAATGGGTGATGCATATAAGATAAGATAAGTTGATTAATGCCCAACGAATAACCAAAATTATGTTAATAGGAGTAGGATAGATCAATACATAAGCATATCAAGAGTGAAAATACCACTACTATAAATAAAATCGCAGAGACAATGGAAAATACATACTTTTGGGTGATTCCATGAAGATGGGTAACACTTTTTGGCCAAATTTGGTGATGAAAACCTGATTTTTTACTCGTGCTAGATAAAAGCCATCAAAACGCATATATTCCGTGTGAATTTTGACTCGCAGTAAAAAAAAACAAATTGTATAATGTTATGTTTCCTTCCTAATGATATTTTTTTAAAAATATTTCGATGTCATTTAATGTGTGAAATTTTGCATTTAATGAACTGTGTGACTTTAAAAATTTGAAGAAGTTAATAAGTGGCTTGTGTCCAACCCCAATAATTCAATCCTACATTAATAACTTAAAAACAAAAATATACAAGCATGATCTACACAAAATGCATTGTGGTATGCATATGTTTTTGTTAATTTATTTCGCAATATAAAATTATTTATTATTTTTCGAAAGTGACCACATCTGATTTCAACATCATTTTATACACATGTGTGTCCATCCCAGCTTTTTTTTCACTGTTTTAAAAAATTGAAAAACCAAAAAATACCCTTTTGAAGACGTCGATGTGTGGGCTGTGTATTTTTCTGAAATTTTTGGATGTGTATTTTTTCCCCTGTGGATTTTTCTTTGAGCTACTTCGAAGTTGTTGTCAGGTTTCCTAAGTGTAAGTTTTAGAACTAATTTGAAAAAAAACCATATGAATGCCAAAACACATGCATGATACCTCANAACCAAAAATACCCTTTTGAAGACGTCGATGTGTGGGCTGTGTATTTTTCTGAAATTTTTGGATGTGTATTTTTTCCCCTGCGGATTTTTCTTTGAGCTACTTCGAAGTTGTTGTCAGGTTTCCTAAGTGTAAGTTTTAGAACTAATTTGAAAAAAAACCATATGAATGCCAAAACACATGCATGATACCTCAATGGATAGAGGATTTGGTGATGAATCTATAGGTATGAACTTCGCTCAGTTGTGTGCCATGAATGGCAGCATTTACACCCCTAGGAGACACAAAGAAACATTGATTTTCTTGTAAGAGGGTTGAATCCATGTTTTTTAGGCCCTCGATCGAGCTCTGGAGCTCGATCGATGTTTTAAAATGACTCAATTGAGGTTTTAACCAAAGCTCGATCAAACAAACCCTCGATCGAGAAAATTATAGAAAGATCGATCGAGGTAATACCTTGATCGAGGTCTAGTGTTTGTTAAAAAATCATACAAAAGTGGTCGGGAATGAAGTTAAGCATTGATGGCATTAATCTCATTTAAATTACCTTCCTAACACCATTTCCCACCCGAATTCCTAAATAAATTCTATATAAACATAAAACATAAACATCTTACTAATTTTATCATTCACAATTGGCTAACCAATTTGAAACAATGCTTGTGTTCTAATGCAAATTTAGCATTGTGTATTGTGTTTACATATTGTTGTAGGTGTGAATTTGGATTGTTGATCTTGATCACAATGGGAAGAAAAAAGCGTCGAAGTAAAATATCTACTAGGAATCAAATCAACACTAAAGAAATAAGAGAGAAAGATAGAGAAGAAAGAGGGGAAAAAGAGCAATCTTGAGAGGAGAAGAAATTGCAAATCAACCTATGATGGGAGAATCAAATGCCATTGTTAAAAATATATGCAATTTCATATTCATAACTATAATTTTTTTTCCTAGTGATATAGTTCATATAATTTCATTCATATTTTCATATAATTTCATATTGCATAATATATTTAATTTCATAGTTTTCTAGTTCATAATCAATATATATGTGTGTGTGTGTGTGTGTGTTAAATCTTTTAGAATGTAAATATAATTTTGTAATTGTAATTTTGTAAATAATTCATAAAATTATATAAATTGTATGTGCATGTTTGAATTCATATATATGTATTCATAATTTTATGTAAATTGTATAATTTCATATTCATATAATTTTACAAATTGCATATTCATATATTTAATTTCATAGTGAACTCTAGTTCATAATTTTTATATATACATGTACATGTTAAATCAATTTTAAAACTTATTATAATTTTGTAATTAATTCATAAAGTTATATGTACATTGTATGTGCATGTGTGTGTGTGTGTGTGTGTGTGTGTATATATATATATATATATATATATTGTATAATTTAGTATTTACATATTCATATAATTTCATATAATTTTATAATTGCATATTACATAATATAGACTCACATATATATAACTTTTATGTAAAAAATCACAAAGATTGTTCTCAATAGGAGTTGATTGCACTGGTCATCATCGATTTTAATATACAATTTTAATTTCATATTCATGTATATAAACATTTTCATAGTGTTCTTGAATTACAATTTTACATTACACTATGATAATGATGATAATTACATTACAATTACAATTACAAGATCACATTACAATTACAATTTTACAATTATATTAAATTACAATCATTACATTATTACATTACATTTACAATTACATTACATTACAATAATTACATCATTACATTACATTACAGTTTTACAATTAAATTACAATTTTAATATTGATTTAATTTCATATTCATGTATATGAACATTTTCATAGTGTTCAAATTACAATTTTGCATGTTACATTAAATAATAATGATGATCTCTAATTACATTAAACAATTACAATTTTAATTTCAAATTCATGTATATAAACATTTTCATAGTGTTCAAATTACAATTTTACATATGACATATTCAAGGAAAGAGGTAGATATAATATTAGATGTATGTAAGATTATTTTTTGTACTCCAGTGTAGAAGGAGGTCAATCTAAGTAGCCTTCATCATAAGGAAGAGAAGGAGATGACACAACTTTTCCATATCAACATCCATATCATGAAGACCAAGGTTGATGCTTTGTTGGATTCTACTTCACAATACAATCTTATAGAAGCACATTAATATACATGGATGATTTAACAATTTTCTCAAAGAAACACATAGACCATGTCAATAAGATATTGCATAGTTAATCTAAACAAAAATAAATTTCCTTATGTAACATATTAACTCTAGTAGAAGAAGATTAAAACACTTGTCAATATGTTGATCATTAGTCTGAAAATGTAATTTTCCTCCATATTGAGTCTAATAACAATCAATTTATCCTTCCACGTCTTGAATGTGCATCATAAATTTAGTAACATATTCTCCTTCCTTCATGTTCAATGTGTAGGACTAATTCCTAAGGTCAGTCTTTTCAAAACTGCATGCTTTATATCAAGGAGACAGTAAGAAGAGGAAGGAATATAACAAAGGATAATTCAATATGGACACCTTATTAATTATGAATTCGGTATCTATGGTAAGCATTTAAAAATAGGACAGATTAAGATATAAGAGGTCACCATTGATTAAGACCTACAAGGTCAAGCAAGGAAAAACTTAGAACACTATTTTGAGTTGGTGTGGGTTTGCTTGGGGCATATTTGGCCTAATTTATACAAGTATATGGTTTATGTATGGAAGAAAAGTTGGATGGAACTAGGAATCCCTTCTATGAAGTCTTCAACAACAATATATGCCCTCATTCTGCAACATACAATGTGTTTATTGTTTGTTTTTGTAAGGAAGGCATGCTCGAAGACTTTAACTCTCAAAGTTGATCTTGGGTGCATTCTGAAAAATATATAAGAAAAAATGATTCTAATTGTATAAACTGATAAGATTTCAACATCCTGGTTGAAACCAAATAGACCTATGAGACTATAACATCAACCAAGTGAATCAAGGGTATTAATATAAACTTGAACATAATTGTATTCTAGTATATGATGATGATGATAATTACATTACAATTACAATTACAATTACAATTACAATTACATTACAATTACATTGTACATTACAATCTTGTACAAATAACTAGGAATCATACTTAATAACATCCAGATTGGGACATAAGTCTCACCCGCAACAATTGTGGAAAAAACTTGGGCTTTCCCCTAAAAATCATTATGAGGAGTACCACAGGAACCCCGAAGTAGCTGGCCAATGAGAGGACCTACCAAGCTAAAAGGGTAATGACTCCTACCAGATTGACTAGATTCCCACCTATGAGGAAAACCAAAGAGTTGTCGTTTGTGGCCAAGTAGTTAGCAGTTTTACGTGCATTGTGAAGTGAGGGGTACTGTCCCAATAATCAAGCCTGAGACAATCTTGGTGGTCGAGTGACTACCTTTTAACCATTAGGAAACCGATTTAAACTGGGGTCCATATTCATCTCTAGTTACTACTACAGCCACCATTATTTGCATTTATTTGTTAATTTGTTAACAAACAATGACAATATTATAAAATTAAAATAAAATGTTATTCAAGCTTGTATAATTTATTTGCTAATTTTTTAACTAACAATGGAAATATGATACGTAAAATAAAATGTTATTCTTGAGCTTGTAAATTTATTTTTGAGTTTGTATTTGTTTATTGCTAGATCATAGCCAGCCATCACAGGATCATGTACCCTCTGATTTCTCAAGAGTAATTGGGAGCTTCAATGATGTTGGAATGGCTGCTAGTTGTTTAAGAGGGTTGGATGATGGCACTCAAGAAGAGTTCAGGAACCCAACCCTTGATCGGACAATCAGAGAGAATGTTAGTAACATAATCAAGTTGTGCTTTGAACAACAATTAGTTATTACACGAGCTCAAATCCTACATGGCTTGATAAAACACAAAAAATTGAAACATTCCACAAAGTTGTTAGGTTTTAAGGATGTTAAAAAAAAATGCATGTGAGAATGTAACAAATACACTATCTACATTTGGAAAGTCAAGAAAAACTGATATCAACGCTGCTCGTAGGGAAATTACAACTTCTATTGTGGCACGAAGCACCTCAAGAAAATGAATGGTCGCAACAATGTCAAAGTTGCTCCATGTTTCAAGAAAAACACTGCACAAATACACTAAATTCAGGGTAAAGATAGATGAAAACGGTGAAGCTTCTTGTTGGGCTCTTATATGCATAGAAGCATATAAAGACAAGATGGAAGACGACATCAAAAATAAGGTAATAGAGTATTGGGACAACCATTCTCGTGCTACACCAGATCGAAAACATGTCCTACGACAGCGTTCCGGTAGAGGAATTTATAAGGAGCATTGCAAGCATGTTATGGAGATGACAGGAGTTCCTTTGTTCGACGAATTCAAAGAATCAAATCTCGGTGTCTAGATCTCATTTACCATGTTCAATAAGTTGAAACCGTGGTATATTAGGCTGGATACAATTCGAGACACTTGTTGTTGTCGATACCATGTTGAATTCTAGTTATACTACGACACATTTGTGGATTTTTGCAAAAAACATTAGGATGGAGAACTACCTCCTCACACAGTGTGGGATTTTATTTCTATGATACTATGCAATAAGAATCTTGAAAATGTGTTTTTCAATAAAAGGTGTGTAGGTGGTGTTAGATCATGTTTTTGTTTTCCATCTTTTTATACTTTTATTTATGTCTTGAAGCTTGGTTTATTGCATTACTCCTAGAAAATTTTGTTGCTCAGGTTAATTTGAGTTTTTTTCCTTTAACTTTCATGTTATTTATTTTCTTAGCTTTATTTTTTGAAAATTTTGGTTTAATTTTATAAATTAGAGGGCTTATAGTAGGCTTATATGGATTAAAAGGTCTAAAAAACAACATAAAAGCTTGATTAAGGTTCCTAAACCAAGTTTAAACTTTCATCATGAGTTTAATTTTTGCAAATCATTAACATAGACATTCTTGTAGCACAAGCCAAAAACAAATGCACACATGCGCTACAAGAAAGTTGCACAAGTTAAAAATCATCATTTCTTGTTCAGTTTTTTTCGGAATTCTCACACATAAGACATTAATCATACTGGGTGATGGATTTGATATGTGTTTCTTTTAGATTAATCACTATGACAGGTGTGAATATCATCATGAGGGCGAGTCGTGGTGGTTTCTTATAGAGGTGATACAATAATGATAGCAGACCATAATGAGACAAAGGTTGTTTTGAATCACGTATTCCTTGAAGTGCACGTAGAGCAGGTGAAGGTCGTGATGAAAAATCAGCACTTGGTAATCAGAATTTTGAAACAAAGCGAAAATTAGGGCTTTTGGGAGCGGTCGTCTGGAGCTATCAAAGTAGTCAGAGAAGATTGGGGAATGCAAATCAACACCTGACGGTTAAGAGAACAAGATTCCAGCAGCTGGATTAGTCGTTTTAACTAGTAGGCTGTGAACTGATTACCAAGGTTCATAAATTTTGGGTTTTTTCTAAACAGAGGATAAATGACTGAATTAATGACAGATTATTAGTTTTTAAGCATAATTGATACTAAATGATGGATTCTCAGTCATGAAATTAAAATATTTACCAGCTTAAACAAGAAGAGTTCAATTTAGGGTTTTTAGGGTTCCCCTATATAGTATTTTCCGTCAGTTTATCAAAATTTGAAGATAGTCAGAGTGTGTTTTATTGACAGAAGCTATTTGACAATAATTAAAAATGAAAAAGAGTGGTAATACTAATAGGCAGAACCTTCAGACTTAAGCTGGGTTCAAAACTTTCCAGATTGTGCACAACTGTTTACAGAAGCAGGGTGGTTAGTGTTCTTTGAAAAGATTGAAGGCTATCACTCAGAGGTTTCATACAAATTCGGTCAATGTCTTGATAAGGATGTAGTGTCTTTTGATACTTTGAAGTTTAGACTGACTAGGGAATTAATAGCAGAAGCAACCAGAATTCTGGATGAGGGTGAATTCTGGTTCAAAAAGGTGCCTTTCACTTTTGATGCTCAGAGATATCTACTTCCAGGTGTAATAGAAGATTGGGGAAATGGAGTACCTATTCAAAAGTTTAAACCCGAGTGGATTGAACCTATCAAAATATTACAAAGCTATATCACATGTGAAGGGAGATTTGCTTTTGTGTTTAAGTATCGTTTTAGATTCCTTCAACATCTCAGTCATGAATCCAAAATGAAACTCCCCTTCTTCTTTTTGAAAAGTTTACAGAAGATGTCAAGTAGGGTGAAAGAACATCAGGATCATACAAAACAATCAGTTTTTCACCATGGGATCATGAAATTGATCATAAGTACTGTATTGCAGAAAAGAGAGAAGACATGGGAACACTTCTTATTTTGGTTAGGTTTCAAAACTGAGAAGGAGGAGGAGTCTCAGAAGACACAGTTAGACAAAGATTAGAGTCTGATCAAGAAACTCAAAAATAAAGTCACAATCAAAGATAAAGAAGCCGGTAAACCAGGAAAATCTTCGAATTAGGAAGATGAAAACATTCAACTTGAACAGCAAATTAATGTTGAAGAAAGTAAAGTTTCAAAGTCAGAGGTGAAGGAAGTTGAGCTAGTAGAATATGTTTTACTTGCAGAACCATATCAAGGTGTAAAGGAATATGTTAAGGAGCAGAAGCAGAGCCCTATTACAGTACTGTCTGAAGATGATGAAAAATACTTATCTAATGAGGTTAGGGCTCCTACTACTAATGAAGCTAGGGCTTGTTCTAAGCAAGAAATACACTCCCATTTTGAAGAGGAGACAGTGTCACGAAAGAAAAGAATGAAGGTTATTGAATTTGCTTCTATAACTCATCAAGGAAAGGTTATGAAAATGACAGGAGAGGTTGGAGTAGTCTGGAGACTCAAGACAAGGCCGAAGAACAAGCTTAGGTTAAACATGAAGAAGCTATTAAATCCCAAACTCGCTGAGAAAAAGGTTACAGTAAAAGAATATTCATCATCTCAGGAGAAATTGGAATATAGTGAAGATGACAACAAAGAAGTTATGAAAGGTAAAAAACCAATAGTGTCGAAAGATAAACCAGTCTTCACTGATACTAAGATCTCAGACATTTTCATGGAGGTTAGAAATAATATGATTCAAGAAAAACAACAAAATGATATAAAGAGTTCTTGTATGGAGAAAAGAGAGATAATTGAAGAAGAATTTTAGTGCCATATTGAAGCTGAAGAACATCCAGAGATTCCTGTGACCTTCACAGAGCATATGAAGGAGGATGAAGAAATATACAAGAAGTTGAAGATCCCATGGATACCAGAAGGGATGCAATCAATATCAGAAGGTAAATGTATTGATTCAGAAAAGGAAAATCTACAAAGGAGAATTAAACAATACAAGCATCAAATTGAATATATGTAGGAAACCAATGATGGATTAGTGACTGCAAATAGGAGACTTACAGAAGACTTGGAAGAAGTGAACAGTCACTACCAGGAATTGATTGCAGTTTCAAAAGAGGCTGTTAAAAGAAAACGACAGACAAAGAATCAGTTTACAGAACTAAGGCAAACTATCCAAGAGCTGACACAACAAAATGAGGAGTTAACAAAGAGAGTTGCAGACTTGGAAGCAGACCACATGAAAGCTATAAGGAAAGCTCAGGCTTTAGAGGGAATTGCTCTTCTAGCTAAGGCAACAAAAGATTTGTAAAGTACTTTAAAGAAGAGCAGTTATTAGTTAGTCTGATAAAGTTATTTTATTTTTGTATAATGATAGTTTATATTGAACAATTCGAATAGATGACCTAAAAGTAGTTAGGGTTCAGTTATGCAACTGTTTTTGAAGCAACAAGATAAATTTAAGTCTAAAAGAGGACCAATTGTTGGATTTTTGGTTGCAAGGGGAGGCTATTAGGTTGGTTTATGAGCTAAGTGTAAAGAATCATATGTGTTTTTGATGACTGAACTATGAAATATATGCAACTATATGCCCTTTATATTATTGATTGGTTTCATTTCTAATTTGTGTTAATTACTCAGTTGGTATATTCATTTCCTGTTTAATGTTTTTTATGCTTGAAATGATTGCTAGCTATGGGTGAAACTCAGTACTTTGTTTATTCTATTTGGTTTATGGTTTAATATGTTATGCATATCAGTCATTTAAATGCTCATGATTTTGTGTTTTCTTTGGTCTTATGATTTTTTTCCCTCTTGTCTTCAAACTGTACAACCAAAATGTTGACAATACCTATTTTACTTAATTGAGTTTATTGAGATTGTGTTGGTCTGTTCTTCTGTAGTTTGAGAACAAATTCTGGCACTAACATCTTTGGTGCCGTTTCCAGGGATGAAGTTGAAAACCTATTTTCCCTGGGATACTTATCATTTCACTAGTTTTGAGAGGTGAACTTAAAACAACAAATTTTTAAAGACTACTTTTCACCAGTATTTCACAGTGGCTACTAAGGGAGTCGGAACAAGGAGTAGACCTAGTTCACCTTTACAGCTGAGTGTCTTAGACCCAGAACAGATATTGAAAACAGCTAGGAAGATCAGAAGGTCTCAGTCATCACCAGCCCTATGTAACCCTGATCAGTTAGATATTTCATCACCTTTTTCTGTTTTGAAGGGAGAAGAACAATATTCATCTTGGTTGAAGCCTACAATCCATGTTAGTAATTTTAAAGTTTTCACTGATCCTCAATATTTTAAGAAAGCAAAGACAATATCTCCTAGAAAAATCCCTTTGCTTCATCTCAAAGTTGGCAAAACACCATTTAAGCCAAGCTCTAGTTAAGTCTTTCCATCACCTAAACTAGTCAACTTAAAGATGGCAGTGCAAAATCAGCCATTAGACATGATGGACCGAATGGTGGCAGCTAGGTATGCCCCTTTGGTGTTACCTCAGCCTTTGAATGCACTTCCTGGGGGTGATTACCAGAAATACCTGCCAAGGTTTAATGGACAAGGTGAGACCACAGCTGAGGAGCATTGGGATGCTTTTCTCAGCTATGCCGATAATCAGAATATTGAGGCCAAGGGTGTGTGGATGAGAATGTTCATACAGAGTCTTGATGGAGAAGTTAGAAAATGGTTCAGAGAGTTACCTGCAAATTCTATTACTATCATAGAGGAGCTTCAGGACCTTTTCATGAGACAATGGGGTGAAACCAAGGATCGCACATAGTACATTACTGAGTTTGGAGCCCTTAGAAGAAAGAAGGATGAAACCATAGCTGATTTTTCGAAGAGGTTCAATAAAATGTATGGCAGAAGCCCTGCAGAGATTAAACCTTCAGAAACTTCTACAAAAATCACTTATGCTAATGATTTTGATCATGAGTTTTCCCTACTCTTGAGAGAAAGAAGACCTGTTACTTTATGGAACATGCAGGAGGCAGCATTAGAGGTGGAGTCTAATATATTAGCTTCTAATAGATTGAAGGGAAATACAACTTAGTAGATATATGACATGAAGGGTAAGAAAGAGGCAGCTCCAGGGGTTTCAACATCCCACTCTACAGAAGGAAAGATTGATGAGATGGCCAAGCTAGTAAAGATCCTAACAACAAAAATTAAACAAGTTGGAATTAGAGAAAAAATCAAATAAACCTATTCAAGAGGGAGATAGAAAACCTAATAATCAAAACCAATTCAAAAGACAATTTGTACCTCGTTTCATTCCCAGAGAGAGAAGGAACAATGATACACAACGAGAAAGGAGAGAAACTGAGGATCAAAAAGTGCCACCACCACATCAGAATAATGTAGTTGATGAAGAAGAAATTGAAGAGGAAGTGTTTTTTGAGGATATAGATCAGGATATGAATTATTTTGGAGAACAGTTGAATGAGGGTTTTGTGACTGAAGAAGATTTTCTAAACTCAGAATATTATGATGCATATTTGTTTGAAACAGAAAATGATTTGAATCTTGAAGTGACTGCTGTAACTGCTGATACATATTAGACTGATCCAAAGAAAACTTTAAATTTAAGATCAGGTCCAAAGCAAGTAGTTCAAAATCCTAAGAAAAAGGTAGTCTTGACTCCTAAACAGCAGTCTAATCCAGTGTTAGAGAAAAAACAAAGTTAGGATAAACAAAAGAATATTGTTGAAGTTGAAGAGGTAAATAAAAATATGCAGAATTTCAGCCTTGAAAATGAATTAGGAAAAATAAAGATCCCTATGCCTTTTACTAAGTTAATGAAGAATCCTTCTTACAAAAATTCAGTTCTGAAAATGATTGGTTTAGAAAATAGTCCACTTCCCTCTGACACAGTGAATTTACAGGAAGAAAGCACTAAAACCTTTAGTGGATTAGCTCTGGCAGAAAAAACTGAAAATGATGCAAGTGCATCACCTCCTTTTTACATCACATTGACTATTCATGAGCAGATGATACATAATTGCCTTTTCGATTCAGGAGCATCTCATAACCTAATGCCAAAAGCTATCATGGATGCTTTAGGTTTGAGCATAACAAAACCTTATCATGATTTGTATGCTTTTGATTCACGAGCTGCAAAATGTTTGGGAGTGATAAAATATATGGTGGTTAGTTTAGTTCAGTTACCAATGAAGGGTATGATTATGGATGTGGTATTGGTTGACATTACACCCAAGTTTGGATTGCTCCTCTCTAGATATTGGGCCAAGAAGGTTGGTGGTACCCTACAAATGGATTTGACATATGCCACCACTCCTATATTTTGAGGAGAAAATAGAAGGTTATATAGAGAGTTACAATTTTCTTATATTGTGACTGATGACAAGAACCCTACAAATCATCCTTTGTATGCTGTTGACAAAGATTTGGGTAGTTGTATGTTGCATTTTAGTGATGATGATAATACTGCTGGTTTATTACAGGCTGAAAAAGAAAATCCATTCAAACACACTAGGGAACAAGAAGATGAACTTTGGCAAATGTACTTTGATGGATCATCATGCAAAGAAGGTACTAGAGCAGGGGTTCTTCTAATATCTCATGGTGGTGAAGCAATAAGGTTAATGTATAAATTGGAATTTGTTACCACCAACAATACTGCAGAACATGAAGCTTTGTTGTTAGGTTTGAAAGCTACAAAAGATTTAGGTATTCAACAGATTTCTGTATATGGCGACTCCGAGTTGGTTGTTCAGCAAGTAAGAAACAACTATCAAGTAAGACAAGATTTGTTGAAAGTGTACCGTAATGAAGTATGGGATATGATAGACAATTAATTTGTGGCTTTTAACATCACTTATATTCCTAGGGACCATAACCAAACTGCTGATTATCTTTCCCTAGCAGCCACACATTTCAGGATTCCCAAAACAACATAGCTAGAGTATCCTACTAAGGTTACATACAGACCTTCTGTGCCTGATAATGTAAAGCAGTTGAAAGTTTTTGAAGATGACATTGAAATAAAAAGGTTTTTGGAGCTGACAGGTGAGTTTTCCAATTCCATGATTGATCAAGAATAAGATGATGAGGTTGAAGAGTTTGAAGGTGTTGTAGAAAATGAGATTGCAGGTCACAAGATTATTGAACTTAAAAGTAATTTAATTCGTAAGGGTTTAATGCCTTTAGAGAGGATATTTTCAAAGGATGATACACCTTTAAAACCAGTGGTACAATCCTCATAAGAAAATGCAGTGGAATGTAATATTGGCACCCCTGAACATCCTAGAATGGTGAAGATTTCAAAAGCACTCACAGCAGAGCAGAGAAACAGGTACATCAAGTTGTTAAAAGAGTATGTTGATGTTTTTGCATGGTCATATGAAGATTTGAAGACATATTATACTGGAATTATACAGCATAAAGTGTCTTTAAAACCAAATGTTAAACCTTTCAGACATAAATTAAGGAGGATAAATCCAGCTTTGTTCCCTATTATTGAAAAGGAGGTGAAAAAGTTGTTAGATGCTAAGATTATTTTTCCCCTCAGATATTCTTCATGGGTAGCCAATTTAGTTCCTGTTAGGAAGAAGAATGGTGAAATCAAATTGTGTGCTGATTTTCGAAATCTGAATAAGTCTTCATTGAAGGACAATTACCCTTTGCCAAAAATAGAACAAATATTGCAGAAAGTAGTCGGTGCACAAATAATTTCTATGGTTGATAGATTTTTAGGATATAATCAAATTGCCATGCATCTGGATGATAGAGAAAAAACAGCTTTTACTACACCTTGGGGTACTTTCATGTACGACAAAATTCCTTTTGGATTAATGAATGCAGGAGCTACTTTTCAAAGAGCTATGGACATAGCCTTTGTAGGGGAAAGAGATAAGTTTGTAGTGATTTACTTAGATGATATTACAGTCTTTTCACTATCAGATGATGAACATCTAAAACACTTAAAACAAACTTTTCTGAAATGCAAAAAATATGGTTTATCTCTCAATCCAAAGAAATCACATTTTGTTGTACAAGAAGGTAAATTACTGGGTCATTTAGTTTCAGTTGATGGCATAAGGATTGATCTGGAAAGGGTGAAAGCAATATTGAAGATAAGTTTACCAAGGAGCAAGAAGGATGTACAATCCTTTATTGGTAAAATCAATTTTCTGCGTTGGTTCATACCAAATTTTGTTGAAATCATCAAATAGATTACAACCATGTTGAAGAAAGATCAGGAGGTCAAATGGACTGCAGAAGCAAAAAACTCATCTGAAAAGATTAAGGTGGCTCTTACAGAAGCACCAGTATTAGTAAGTCCTAATTTTACAAAGGAATTTTTAACTTTTTCTTTTGCATCTGAAGATACATTGGTTGTTGTTTTATTACAGAAGAATAAGGATCGTCTTGAATATCCAATTGATTTTTTCAGCAAGACTCTCAGAGACTCAGAGCTAAAATACAGCACCTTAGAGAAGTAGGCTTACTCATTGGTAAAAGCATTGAAGTTCTTCAGAATTTATGTTTTACATTCCAAGGTTATTGCTTATGTACCTAATGTTGCCATCAAGGATGTTCTGACTCATCCTGACAGTGAGGGAAAAAGAAGAAAGTGGCTTGCAAAAATAATTGAATATGATGTAGAAATTAGACCTACAAAGCTAGTAAAGGGACAAGGTTTGGCTAAACTACTAGTTGATTCAAATTACCAATATTTAGGTCTACATCTCATGATAGAACAACCGGCACAGGAAGAAAGTCAAGCAGAGCTAGAAAAAGAGAACATTATGGAACACTATGCAGCGTCCACATGGTATGCAGATATTGTACACTTTCTTTTGTATTTTCAATGTCTAGAACACTTAGACAAGAAAGCTGCTAGGTCTTTGAAGTTGAAAACTACTAAATATTGTTTGATAGAACAACAGTTTTTTTGGAAAGATCCAGGGGGTATCCTAATTAGATGTTTAGATAAACCAGAAATTGAAGGAGTTATTTCTGAATCTCATGAAGGTGCTTGTGGAGGACATAAGTATTGGAAGGCAACATCATATAAAATTCTAAGAGCTGGATACTATTGGCCTTCCTTATTCTTAGATGTATATCAGTAGGTAAGAGCATGTATCCCTTGTTAGAATTTTGCTGGTAAACAAAATTTGTTGTCATTACCATTAAAATCAATTGCAGTTAATGCCCCTTTTTTAGCAATGGGGTTTGGAATTCATCGGATAGATAAATCCATCTTCCTCAGGGTAGCATAGGTGGATTTTGACTGCTACAGATTTCTTTACCAAATGGGTAGAAGCTATTCCCACAAGGAATGCAACAGACAAGGTAATCATAGATTTTATTGAAGAGAATATTCTTAGTAGATTTGGATGTCCTCAGAAATTATTGATTGATAATGCTAAAACTTTTAAATCTAAGGCTATGGGGGCATTTTGTGAAAAGAATGGGAGCATGTTGAAACACTCAGCACCCTATTATCCTCAGGGGAATGGGTTAGCTGAGTCATCTAATAAGAATATTATTTAGAGTATCAAGAAATTATTGAAGTAGAATAAACGATTATGGGATACTATGTTGAAATATGCATTATGGGTAGATAGAATAACATTTAAAAAAGCAATTGGAACCTCTCCTTTCCAGCTAGTATATGGTACTGATGTAGTTTTTCTTGTTCAGTTGGGTATCCCAGTGATGAAGCTTTTTCAATATTGTCAGGAAGAACCCAATGATATGCAAAGAAGAATTTATGCATAGATAGAGTTACAGCAGAAATGAGAAACAGTGGAAGAAAAGGCTCAGCTGTACAGATTAAAGAACAAAGAAACATTTGATAGGAAGATGAAAGATAACACTTTTTCAGTGGGAGATATGGTTTTGAGATGGGATGCTAGGAAGGAGAAAAAAGGAAAGCATGGCAAGTTTGATAACCTTTGGTTTGGTCCTTTCATAGTATCAAAGATTCTAGAAAACAATACTTTTGTACTACAGTCTATGGAGGGTGAGGAATTGTCCAATCTAGTTAATGGATGATTCCTCAAGCATTTTTACAGTTTCTGAGAGGGATACTTGACTTTCATTGTATATACCGGTGTGAATAACAGAATAAGGACTCCATGACCCAATGAAAATTTTGCAGACTAGCAAGTAGCAGCACAGAAGGCACTGGTCTACAGGTTCTTGAAGCCTCATAGGGAGGTCTTCATCCCGTAGCATGAGCCAGATGTTAGATCATGTTTTCGTTTTCCATCTTTTAATATTTTTATTTATGTCTTAAAGCTTGGTTTATTGCATTAATCCTAGAAAATTTTGTTGCTTAGGTTAATTTGAGTTTTTTTCCTTTAACTTTCATGTTATTTGTTTTCTTAACTTTATTTTTTGAAAATTTCGGTTTAATTTTATAAATTAGAGGGCTTATAGTAGGCTTATATGGATTAAAAGGTTTAAAAAACAACATAAAAGATTGATTAAGGTTCCTAAACCAAGTTTAAACTTTCATCATGAGTTTAATTTTTGCAAATCATTAACTTGGACATTCTTGTAGCGCAAGCCAAAAAAAAATGCACACATGTGCTACAAGAAAGTCGCGCAAGTTAAAAATCATCATTTCTGGTTTAGTTTTCTTTGAAATTCTCACACATAAGATGTCAATCATACTGGGTGATGGATTTGATACGCGTTTCTTTTAGATTAATCATTGTGACCGGCGTGAATAGCATCACGAGGCCAAGTCCTGGTGGTTTCTTGCAGAGGTGATGCAATAATGATAGCAGACCACAATGAGACAAAGGCGTTTTGAATCATGTATTTCTTAAAGTCCACATAGAGTAGGTGAATGTCGTGGCGAAAAATTAGCACTTGGTAATTGAAATTTTGAAACAGAGTGAAAATTAGGGCTTCCAGGAGCGGTCGTCTTGAGCTATCAAAGCTGTCAGAGAATATTGGGGAATGCAATTTGACACCTGACAGTTAAGAGAACAAGATTCCAACAACTGGATTAATCGTTTTAACATGTAGGCTATGAACTGATTACCAAGGTTCATAAATTTGGGGTTTTTTCTAAATAGAGGATAAATGATTGAATTAATGATAGATTATTAGTTTTTAAGCCTAATTGATACTAAGTGATGGATTCTAAGTCATGGAATTAAAATATTTACCAGCTTAAACAAGAAGAGTTCAATTTAGGATTTTTAGGGTTCCCCTATACAGTATTGTCTATCATTTTATAAAAATTTGAAGACAGTCAGAGTGTGTTTTATTAACAAAAGCTATTTGACAATAGTTCAAAATGAAAAACAGTGGTAAGACTAATAGTGTAGAACCTTCAGACTTAAGCCGGGTTCAAAACTTTCCATATTGTGCACAACTGTTTGCAGAAGTACTGTGGTTAGTGTTCTTTGAAAAGATTGAAGGTTATCACTCAGAGGTTTCTTACAAATTCGCTCAATGTCTTGATAAGGATGTAATGTCTTTTGCTACTTTGAATTTTAAACAGACCAGGGAGTTACTAGCAGAAGCAACAGGAATTCTGGATGAGGGTGAATTCTGGTTCAAAAAGGTGCCTTTTACTTTTGATGCTCAGAGATATCTAATTCCAGGTGTAATAGCAGATTGGGGAAAGGGAATACCTATTCAAAAGTTTAAACATAAGTGGATTGAACCTATAAAAATCTTACAAAGCTATATCACCTGTGAAGGGAGATTTTCTTTTATGTTTAAGTATCATTTTAGATTCCTTCAACATCTTAGTCATGAATCCAAAATGAATCTCCCCTTCTTCTTTTTGAAAAGTTTACAGAAGATGTCAAGTAGGGTGAAAGAACATAAGGATCATACAAAACAATCAATTTTTCACCATGGGCTCATAAAACTGATCATAAGTACTGTATTGCAGAAAAGAGAGAAGACAAGGGAACACTTCTTATTTTGGTCAGGTTTTAAAACTAAGAAGGAGGAGCAGTCTCAAAAGAGACAGTTAGACAAAGGTCAGAGTCTGACGAAGAAACTCCAAAAGAAAGTCACAGTCAAAGATAAAGAAGCTGGTGAACTAGGAAAATCTTCGAATCAGGAAGATGAAAACATTGAACTTGAACAACAAATTAATGTTGAAGAAAGTAAAGTTTCAAAGTCAGAGGTGAAGGAAGTTGATCCAGTAGAAGATGTTTTACTTACAGAACCATATCAAGGTGTAAAGGAAGACGTTAAGGAGCAGAAGCAGAGCCCTATTACAGTACTGTCTGAAGAGGATGAAAAATACTTATCTAATGATGTTAGGGTTCCTACTACTACTGAAGCTAGGGTTTGTTCTAAGCGAGAAATACACACCCATTTTGAAGAGGAGACAATGTCACAAAAGAAAAGAATGAATCCTGTTGAATTTGCTTCAATAAATCATCAAGGAAAGGTTTTGAAAATGTTAGGAGAGGTTCGAGGAGTCTGGAGACCCAAGACAAGGCCAAAGAACAAGCTTAGGTTAAACATGAATAAGCTATTAAATCCCAAACTAGCCGAGAAAAAGGTTACAGTAATAGAAGATTCATCATCTCATGAGAAATTGGAAGATAGTGAAGATGACAACAAAGAAGTTATGAAAGGTAAAAAACCAATAGTGTCAAAAGATAAACCAGTCTTCACTGATACTAAGATCTCAGACATTTTCATGGAGGTTAGAAATAAGATGATTCAAGAACAACAGCAAAATGATATAAAGAGTTCTTGTATGGAGAAAAGAGAGATAATTGAAGAAGAAGTTTAGTGCAATATTGAAGCTGAAGAACATCTAGAGATTCCTGTGACCTTCACAGAGCATATGAAGGAGGATGAAGAAATATACAAGAAGCTGAAGATCCCATGGATACCAGAAGGGATGCAATCAATATCAGAAGGTAAATGTATTGATTCAGAAAAGGAAAATCTACAAAGGAGCATTAAACAATACAAACATAAAATTGAATATATGCATGAAACCAATTATGGATTAGTGAATACAAATAGGAGACTTACAGAAGACTTGGAAGAAGTGAACAGTCACTACCAGAAATTGATTGTAGTTTCAGAAGAGGCTCTTAAAAGAAAAAGAAAGACAGAGGATCAATTTACAGAACTAAGGCAAACTATCTAGGAGCTGACGCAGCAAATGAGGAGTTAATAAAGAGAGTTGCAGACTTGGAAGCAGACCACATGAAAGCTAGAAGGAAAGCTCAGGCTTTAGAGGGAATTGCTCTTCTATTTGAGGCAGCAAAAGATTTGTAAAGTACTTTAAAGAAGAGCAGTTATTAATTAGTTAGTTTGATAAAGTTATTTTATTTTTGTATAATGATAGTTTATATTGAGCAATTCGAATAGATGACCCAAAAGTAGTTAGGGTTCAATTATGCAACTATTTTTGAAGGAACAAGATAAATGTAAGTCTAAAAGAGGACCAATTGTTGGATTTTTTGTTGCAAGGGGAGGCTATCAGGATGGTTTATGAGCTAAGTGTAAAGAATTTTATGTGTTTTTGATGACTAAACTATGAAATATATGCAACTATATGCTCTTTAGATTATTGACTGGTTTCATTTCTAATTTGTGTTAATTACTCAGTTGGTATATTCATTTCCTATTTAATGTTTTTTATGCTTGAAATGCTTGCTAACTATGGGTGAAACTCAGTACTGTGTTTATTCTGTTTGGTTTATGGTTTATATGTTATGCATCTCAGTCATTTAAATGCTCATGGTTTAGTGTTTGCTTTGGTCTTATGATTTTTTGCCCTCTTGTCTTCAAACTATACAACCAAAACCCTAGAATACCTATTTTACTTAATTGAGTTTATTGAGATTATGTTGGTTTGTTCTTTTGTAGTCTGAGAAAAAATTCTAGCACTAACAGGTGGGAGAAGATATAATGAATGTGGTGATTTGGAATTGTTCCATAGGAATTTTCCTATCGATCCAACACACACTAGATTGTCAGATATCACAGTTAAGTGGAAGAGATATGAGTATGTCTCCATGAATCCATCATCTTCTTCACATGTTCCATCTAAGATGATCGGCTTGCTCGAGGATGATATTCCTATTTCAGACTTCATGGACAAGTTTCAAAGTCAAATTTACAAATACATTAAACACTCCCATAGGTCTAGGTGGAAATATTTATAATTTTAGCATTCTCATGAGGTTTTTGAGCCAAGCAAAATCCTATCAGTGGTAGACTTTGTTGAGAATTACACATTTGCTCCTCAGAGAGAGATACAAAGTGAGTATTATCACTCCAAACAGGTGCCCATATTCGTACATGTATTGTATAGACATGCTCAGGCGAGCATTTATGGTAGGGATAGCACTCCTCATTCACACGATGTGATCAAGGAATACCATTTTTATGTCAGTGATGATCATGGGCATGACACGTTGTTTGTTCAACACTGCTTTGGGTTGATTTATGATTCATTCAAAAAGAATGGGGTGTCATTTACAGAACAATGGATTTGGTCACATGGGTGTGTGGGGTAGTTCAAATCGGCATGCTCATTTTATTGGTTGAGTCACCTTCACAAAGAGACGAGAATTTGACACACCTGGAGATTTTTAGAAACAGGGCACGGAAAGCATGAACATGATGGCGCATGTGCATGCGTGAAACAAGCACTTCGGAGGTACCAAATGAGTCATATTGGATCTCAACTCAAGTGCTCAGTAGAAGTAGTTGATTGGTGCACACAAAATTTGGGTCACCAAGGTCATGAACAGGCAAGGTCAGTGCACAGGTAGGGAAAACCAACAACTTAATTGGAATTTAATAAATGTGTTTGTATTATATATATTTATATATATATTATGTTTGTTATTTGATGTAGGTTTTTTGGGGATGCTTCCCTTGGAAATGTGAATAGATACATGCCATGGTATTGCGAGACCATACCTGGTATGAGAGAACTGCATTCAGTTTGTAGTAAAGACATGGGCGACATATTTTCCATTGAAACGAGAAAGTATGAATGCTTCGGTGAGTTCTACATTGACGTGGAGTTGATCATTGTGTGAATGATGCATATTTCAAACAATGGAAACATGTCCCTCTTAATCCAAAGGGGCCACATCCAATTCTGACGTGGCAAGAGATGCACACTGATGAGGCAGTGGTTTCACTAGATCATGACCGGGTTTCTAATTTGGTTAAGCAAGGTACATGATACTTGATTGAATATTTAAGT
>LPNX010636410.1:27125-41244 GCA_001517045.1 Pseudotsuga menziesii
CCTACACCATTGATCGAGAGATCGACCATCATGGCCACTACCGCCCACTATCGCCAGCTAGACTATGCACATCATGAAGAAAATTGTCCAGGTATGAGAACTGCAGAAGTTAAAACTGTGAACTTTGCAAGTCAGTTACATAACACATATTTAAATTATATGTAGAATGTGACAAAAAATTAAATATATATATATATGAAACATATCTATCTATGAACTCACCTCACTTGAGTTGAGTGTCAGGTTTGGGAGGATGGGCTCCTGAAACGAGCCTTCATC
Source organism: Pseudotsuga menziesii (assembly GCA_001517045.1). Classification (NCBI taxonomy): domain Eukaryota; kingdom Viridiplantae; phylum Streptophyta; class Pinopsida; order Pinales; family Pinaceae; genus Pseudotsuga; species Pseudotsuga menziesii. Next base: position 27,405 of record LPNX010636410.1, read on the forward strand.
GAGACCCAGCTGATGAGCATATATACACTCATCCGTAAACATCATGGTGGCTTCAATGGCCTCATCTACAATTGCCTGTGTCTGTATCTGTTTCCAAATGACATGAAAATAGTTACATTAATGAATTACAATTTCAACATGTAAATTATAATATGAACAGAAAAGTGCAAACAATTCGAACATAAATAACTAGTACCTCATTGATTGGCATGCCATAAGTAGGACCCGAGTGGGGCTATGTAGAATCCTGTGCAACACGCTTGCCTCTATCCTGTACAATATGAGCAAGATAAATTACAAAAGTTAGACTATACCAAAATATTACGTGTTCAACAATTGACTCATTTAGAAATTCCAATCAAGGATGATATTTAACACATACCTCATAGACGTGGGAAGGAAGAACTGCAGTGTGACCTCGAATAGATGCATCACTGCCAAAAAGGACCTCCCTGAAACTAGGCTTCTACATGGAGGTCTAACAAAAAGCAAAGTATTAGTTAAAAAAATGGTTCATTTGAGAATACATTGCAATCATGACAATCAAATGATGACTTGATCAAACGATGACAATAAAGATATACATGTCCCATCGGTCGAGGCCTACATCTATGATGCAGTCCAAAATATGCATCGCGGGCCATGATAGCATAATGCATCAGTGTGTTGCGATTAAGAACGTTGAGAAAATCATCGATCACCCACTATATCTCAGGATCTGCAGGTGCAGTGGGTGCTTTGTGTCTCTCTTTCTGCATAGCCATCATGGTACCATGCATCGTCATGCGTGTCACCTCTGCCAATGCACTCCTCTCCTCATAAGCTAGCTGAGATGACCTAGCTATATCATCTGTCCTAAGAATGGTCCTAGAAGGGAGACCTACCAAAAGCTCTGGCTCTGGCTGAGCTCCAGGGTCTGTCCTAGCCCCAGGAGACGCATGACTGCATCCCCCACCAACACCATAGAAGCTCGACGGTGTGCTGGTGTAATCTAGGTGTATGTTCAGGACAAACTCTTCATATATATGTTTTGCAAAGTATAGTGGGACCTGGTCATGGTGGGGAAACATGCCCCAGACTCCAATAAACCTGTCGTATACATAAGGCATTGCATCCTCTAGCTTAAACTCCTTGAGTCTAACAGGTTGACCAACAGCATGGTCAGGAGGGATATCAAATAATGTTCCCTTCACATCATGGCCAGCTGTTGCATGTTTCATTGCGGCCCAGTTATTAGGACCCCTCACTACAGCCCTTCTTCTCTGACATGCACTAACCCAAAGAGAACTCAATGGTCCGATGGACCTGTAGACCTTTAGTAGATTGTCTACTACCTCTAACATCATGCACATCAAACATGATGCGGGAGAGTGCTCTAAAATCTCTCAAACGTTAACCTGCAAATTGTCACGTTGATTGGTAATGTCTTGCAGCATGATACGTGTGATCTCATCCTTCCATGGTGCTTCCTTGGAAGGGTGGGGACCCTCCTATGTAACAACTAAGACTTAGATGAAAACATAAATGTCAGTCAAAATAGATACATCAAGTGTAGGTGAAATTGAAATTAACATAAATTAAAGGTATTGATAACTGAAAGAAAAATATATATGCATTTAATGTACCTGTCTTGTGGGGAACCTCCCCACCGAAACCAGCAGTATCATCCTCTCCACTCACATGCACAGAGCAATTGCCAGTGTGGTTGCCACTCATCTCCCTAGTAGGAGTGTGTGTCAGCACAGAACGCCTAGGCGAATCTGTGAAAATAGAGACACAAGTTGATTAAATATACACATGTGAAACAATTTAATTTGTTTTTTAACTAATAAAAAAGAGTACATAATGCACAATTGTATACTTATGAGTCCTTTGTCAACCTCCGAAGCGAGGAATGGCCACAGATCCGCCAATGTTGTGCCTTTGGCAAATCGAAGAACACCATTGTAGAGATGCATCTGCATGAAATAAAGCATAATAAATGCAGTCAGCATACAATATAAGATAGATGATAAAAATGTCAATAGTAAAGATGTAGATTTGAGATGAAATTAATATATCATCACATGGTGCACATTAATAATGGGAGAAGGACCATGAATGTGAGCACAATCAATAAGGAAATGACACATGCAAATGTTTTTTTCACAGATAGTTGAGCTTGATCATTCATGTCACGTGTGTGAATGCAAAAGTGTTCTTGGGACTCATGGTTTTTGCTTAAAGTTTGAAGCTCGAAATTTTTAGATCCCAATCCATTAGTTCAGTCTCTAACTTTCCATTTCAATTTATTTTAAACTTAACCTATACACATAATTTATGTCGATATCATTTTTTTCCACTAGGTACAAGTCAACCATTTCATCAAGGATATTCAGAAAAGATACAATAATATGTTCAAAATGTCTACCTATCTCGAGAATATATCATAGCAGCCCTATCCCTTCCCTATGGTTCTATGCTAACTTTAGCAAAAACTGAAACAAATGTAGATATGCGTTATGTCTTGATATAATTTATTATTGATAGTATACTATTGTCATATTATGCAAAATAATAGATGTGCCCACACTCAGATCTATTAGCTAATGAATGCATGGAACTTGGCTACCCTATTGATATTATTGCCATCAATATTTCTCTGTTGCAAATTGAACCTCCCATATGCGGATTAACGGGATAAAGAGAGACTTGGTATTTTAGTATATGCCCTCTACTTTTTCTTTATTGTGCTTACTCATGTATTTATTGCCCAAGACCAATTGTAAACCACTGGAACATATTATTAATGCAATGAATGAAATACATAGATTTCACATAAAATCGTAATGACAAGGAGGATGTCTAGATGCAAGTCTCCATAGATTGATGAATGGGCATGGCTATTCTCATAAGCTAAGGCAATAAGGAGGGAAATACTAACTTATCCTAACTAACCTATCATGGATGAAAAATTTCAATGTCTTAATTTATAAATTTATATATTTTATTAGTAATATATTTTACTATTATTTTAAAATATTTTAAATTTATAATTTATAATTTTCAAAATGTTGAATATAAATATATATATTTTTTCTAAAAAATATTCAAAATATAATTTTATCTTAAATTATGGATTTCTATTAATTTTTTAATTTAATATTCTTTAAAAAAATTTAAATCATGAATTTCTATTAATTTTTAATTTTTTTTTTCAAATTTACAAACTTAAATTTATTAATATTTTTTTCCTTCAAAAAAAAAATCAACATTTTCATGATAGTTTGAGCTTCAAAAAAAACAAAAATACATGTACACTTTTCAATAAATTTAAATCAAAATATGTCTACTAAGTCAAAACATACCTATCTTATTTTATTATGTAAAATTATTTTAAAAAAATATAAATATAAAGTAATATAATAATTTAATTTTAATTTTAATTATTTATTTTAATTAAATAGTTAATAGTTAATATATATATATATATATATAAGTTTTAAATATCTAAATTTGAATATATATTAAAATATTTAAAATAAATATATGGGTTTAGATTTAAATGTTTCCGTAGGTTTAAAGTTCGTGATTGTCTCGCGTCGAGGGTTTATATTTTTTTCACTCCTCCCTGTATTTTCAAAGGATTAAAAAAAAATGGGCAGCATTTCTGCTTGCCCGACACACATTTTAAAATTAAACCCGCAACATAAACGTTGTGGGATAGAAATATTTATACAAACTATAAATTTAAATTGTAAACTTAACAAATTTGAATTTTTTCAACCCTCCGTGTATTCTCGGAGAATTGAAAAAATTTAGGCAGCATTTCTGCTTGTCGGGCACACATTTAAAAATTAAACCAGCAGCTTAAACCCTACCGGTTGACAAAATATGTATAAAACAAAAAAATTAAATTTAAAATAAATAACAAATTTCAATTACGATTTTATAAAAAATCGGCAACATTTATGCTTGCCAGCACACATTTCAAACATATTAGACAAAAAAAAATCCTACAATCATCAATAATTTTTTTTTTCAATTTCAAACTAACATTTAAAAAAAAACAGAGTAACGTTTCATTTAAATTTCAATTAGAAGTTTTGGGTGTTACCTCTAGGATCTGACATCATGGTGGAAGGAGAAGGTGGGCATCCCTTGTGCAGGAGCTTGCCTGAGGTTACAACCACTAGTGGAAAATGAGAGATTAGTGACCAAGAGACCAAACATTTTGGTCACCATAATATCTTTCAAGCGATAAATGACCAAAATTGATAAATTTGAGTGAGCTAACTAAAAAAGATCAAGATAAATGACCACTTTTCGTCACAGGATAAAAACCAACTAAAAACGACCAAGATAAATGACCAAATTTGGTCACAGGATATCTAGACTAAAAATGACCACATAACAATTGGTCATTTATTTGGTCATTTTTAGTTGTCACTTCGGCAATGAAAAAAATTACAAATTTGACAATGAATTTGTACATTTTACGAAATTCTAACGTTGTAGATGGATTCCGAGACCCCTTTACAATTTAAGGAGGTCTCTGAATCCATCTGCAGTGTTAGAATTTAGTAAATTCTAACATATATAATATATATCTACACGTCCCTATATTAATAAAATTGAATTAATGCAACCCAACTATATGTTAATTTGGGCATGACCTTGGCATATAAAAAAACGCACTAAACCTTTAAACCCACTAAACCTTGGAATATAATGTTAATTATAAGGCTAATTTGCATGACCTTGGCATATAATAATAGGTTTATAGGCTTATTTGGACACGACCTTGGCACCTTGGCATATAATTATAGTTTTTATAGGCTAATTTGGACACGACCTTGGCATATAATTATAATTTTTATAGGCGTTTTACATGACCTTGACATATACTTATATATGTTTTTATAAGGCTCGACAAGACTGCTAGTGGAAAAAACCAAAGCAATAAAAGATATGGGTGATATAAACAGTGTCGTAATTTGCAAGTTATAATTAACACACATTAGGACGATGTACTATGCATAGAATCACTACTACATATGGCTCAAAAGTCCCACGAGAGTTTGCCGCGAATGAGTTAAAATCAAAATTTTCATGGAAAAACAGTTTAAAATTTTGGGAAAAAATGAAAATGTGCACGACAATCATCGCTATAGCAACACATAGTCCATAATTTTGTTATAGTGATGTATATTGCATTCGTCGCTAAAGCAAAGAGGTGCAAGCAGCATTCAAAATTGAACCCTTCTCAACCCTTCCAAAGGGTTATATCCCTTCCTAGAAGTGTAAAGTTAAAATTGCCCTTAAAAAAATTTAAAATCTGAATTTTACCCTTCCAGTTAAAAAGGGCATAATCTATATTAACATTTCAAAAGAAGGGAAACATTTGAAATTACCCATATAAATTTCTCAAGATGTTGAAATTCCTTTGCTATAAAGTTCAACTCATCATTCAAAATATTGGAAATATGATGAATTATAATCACTCACTCACTCATGTTACGCACTCACTGCTTAGCTGTGCAAGATAACCAGTAATCATTGATGACTAAGAGGCACTAGCCATAGAGATGTGACTTTGACTCTAAAGAACAACTACTAGTCTACTACTAGGAAACAAACGAGCTCAAAATTTGGTGCCTACTACCTATGTGAACCTCACAACCAATGTCCACTCTTTTTTTGTCAAAATGAAATTCAAAAGGCCGGTTTGATAAGTCCTCTACAAGAATTCATTTCTTGCATGAATGTCATGGACTCATGACAACTATAAACCAAACTTGATGTCGTGCAAATAGAAATAATGGCATGTAGCTGGGATCACAAACTGTGCAGAGGTCGATTTATGCATTGCTATAGAGAGGTGTCATTGGGCACACGATATGGAGAAGCAATGGTTATTAATAAAATTTTGAAAACTAATTGCTGGCTCAAGAATTGTCTTCAATTTTATGGGTGGCATGATCGTGATGTAATCTCCCTCCGTCCTTCCAAACATTTCTAGTTTCTCACAACATTTGTCCTCAGTGCCACCAAAATACATAAAAAAATTACTTGTCTTTACATCCTCTTCTTTTTAAATCCTCATCTCATAGCCATAATTAAGGATTATTATGCATGCACATCCTCACCTTATAATACGAATTGGGTCTAGGCGCAAAGACAACCATAAAATTATAAAATATGTCAAGACACAAAGAGTAAGAGACAACTATAATTAAGTCTTATATTAAATTTACCATATAAATGTTTAATTAACAATATCAATTGAGATTTGACACGTTGGATTGTTGTGATCTTCTTATCACTCCTTACAAATGTGATTGCAAGGCGTTCTTTGAAGGTGAAGTCCATAATTTTAGGTCTTCTTCCTCATTATCATGCTTTTTGGTAAGACAATAAAGAGGGTATTGGCCTGCATCAGCATGGAAAACGGTTTTTGACATAGAGGATATATACATTAATTGTTTTCATTAAATAACTTAAATTCTTACCTGCGACTATCGATTCACTCAGACATGTAGTGAGTTTCAAGGATTCAATTGACTCAATTGACTTAGGCTTGATTCCATTTCCCCTCCATCCCATACATGTATGCTTTCAAGACAAGTCTTGAACAAAATTTTGATGCCCTAACCCGACTTATGCTAGCTTTGATAACTTGCTTGGTATGTAGGAATTTTTTTTAATGTTTTCTTAGTTGTGTATTATTTTTGCTTAGGTGCCCAATCCTTATAATTATTACATCTATCAAGCTTGGATTACATGTGGATGCCCCAATATGGTTATGACATAATCTAAGTAGTTTTTTTGTATAATGAAGTGTGCTCCAACTTGAAAAAATACAATAGAATAATTGTTATGTTACTATAACATATATGACAACTTAATGTGTTCAAAATAATTTTTCTTGAAAATATATCATTTTTCCATGTAGATATTAAGATTTTTTTCATATAGATATTAAGAAATGCTTAATTGTTTAAAATTATAAAAAATTAAAATAACGATATTTAATATTTTTTTTTTAGGATTCACTTGTACAATTATTTATATTACCCTTCATTTCTAAAATGATCAGAGAAATAATACCCTTCCAATTAATTGAAATTAAGACGCACCATTCAAATTTGATGACTGCCGACAAGAAAGCCTGGAACATAAAACCTCAGAGCTATTGATGTTACCCTGCAAGATGGGAAACTCACTGCAAAACTCATTCCCAAAACCGTAAACCATGAGGCAGGCCAAAAATGCATTAATTCTTCGAATGTCAATCTACCCAAATGGCATCCTGAGATTCAAGGTGGAAGAAGATGTGAAGAAGGATGAAAAGAGAAAGCGGTTCGAGGTGCCTGACATCTTGGCTAAATATCTGGAGGACAGGCGCCTCTAGCTGCAGAGAATCGAGCACAAGCATGATGGAGTTTCTTCCATTTATGAAATCACTGGCTACGAGGCCATCCTATAGCACGATCCGCTAGAAATTTATGTGAGAAGAGGTAAAAATAAACCATTTGGTCTTGTTTAATAGCCCATTTAATAATAAAGGGATTTTCCATTTCGAGAAGCTTAGAAATAAGAACGAGGAATAAAATTTGGATGACCAATTTCGCAGTCATACTGATTCCGGACCCCAATCTATTAACCTAGGTGTTTCTTTTCATGGGGCCAAGCATGTGTATGGGATACCTGAACATGCCCCTGGCATTGCCGTCAAGCCAACTAGAGGTCTCGAGGTCGATTTCGATCCCTACCGCTTATTCAATCTTTATGTCTTTGAATACATCAGTGAATCCCCTTTGGACTCTACGGTTCCATTCCTTTCATGTTGTCTCACAAAAAGGAATACACAACCGGTTTTTTTGGCTAAATTCTACCAAAATGCAAATAGATGTATTTGCTACCGGGTGGGATGGGGGTTCCACTTCCGATTCTAACCCGAATAACGATTCGATCCATATCATGTGGATGGCTGAGAGTGGTATCGTGGATGCATTCTTTTTTGTTGGTCCCAGCCCCAAGGATGTTATGAGGCAATATGCTAGTCTTACTAGAACATCTGCCATGCCACAGCTTTTTGCAACTGCCTATCACCAGTTTCATTGGAATTAGAGAGACAAGGAAGATGTAGCCAATGTGGATTCCAAGTTTGATGAGTTTTGTATACCTTATGATGTTCTGTGGATTGAAATTGAGCACAATGATGGGAAGAGATACTTTACACAGGACAACTTGCTCTTTCCGAATCTAGGAGAGATGCAGAATAAGCTCATGGCAAAAGTACGACAAATGGTGGCTATTGTCAATCCTCATATTAAGAGGGATGATGGACTTCCAATGCACAAGGAAGAGACTCAAAATTCAAAAGGGGTATTATGTTAAGGACGTCCATGGTAAGGATTATGACAACTGGTGTTGGCCAGATGCATCATCTTATTTGGATTTTCTGAGTCTAGAAATCAGATCATGGTGGGATGGCAAGTTTTCTCTTAGCAGCTATAAGGGTTCGACACCAATCATTGTACATATGGAATGATATGAATGAACCTTTTGTATTCAATTGTCCAAATGTATGTTATTGTTCTCACAGGCTCCCATTATTTGCCTTGAATTTTTTTTTTAAGATACAGATTTATGAGCTTCGAAATTCATAGATAAAATTCATTGGAAGGATAGAGGCTAGAGAAATCAATGTTTGGAGTTTTGATTTGTTTTCTCTGTGATTCTCCCTTCTATTGTGCAGGAAAAAATTCCTAGAGATTCTCTTACTTTGGAGATGTTGAGCACCGTGATGTTCATAATGCTTATGGATATTTCTTTCATATGGGTTCTGCTGATGGTCTTCTGAAACGAGGAGGTGGGAATGACAGGCCATTTGTTTTATCACGTTCCTTTTTTGCTGGAAGCCAGAGGGTCGGCACAGTTTGGATGGGAGACAATAAAGTGGATTGGGACCAACTGAGAGTTTCTATTTTAATGCTATTAACCCTTGGTCTCACTAGAATGGAATTTTCTGGTATAGAATTGTGGTGATATATTGCATTAACCATTTTTGCAGACTTTTATAGAAGGAACCTGATATCTACTGCAATTTTCCTGTAAGTGCTAATGTTGGTGTCTTTTTTGGAAATCCTCAGCCTGAATTACTACTTTGATGGTACCAGTTAGGTGCATATTACTTTTTTTTAGAGCTCATGCACATCATGACACCAAGAGGAGAGAGCCCTAGCTATTTGAGTAAAATTTATCTACCCTACTTATTTTTGTTTTCTTTCTCATGGCCTGCCACACACCACAATAATTTCCATAGTTTTGGTTCTATTCTTAATAGGCATTGTTTTTTGTGGCTCAATATATCCATAGTGAGTTCTTCAATGTGTCATGCTTTGAATTTTGTCTTATGAAAAATCAAGTATTGGGACTATTTTTCACATTTTCTGATTGAGGCCATGAAGCTCATACTTTCTGAAAATCAAAATAGATATCAAGGCCTGCATGGATTAAATACAAATTCAAATTGGGTCTTGCTTCTGTCCAAGCGAAACACTTTCATTGCCTCAACCAAGCATGATCCTTCCCATCCCATTATAGTCACTATCTTTTCCAAGCTATAGTGTCCAATTCTTACCACTGTAGGATTTGACCAATGTGCAATATATAACATTCCAAAATTTCCAAAACGGTAGAAAAACAGAGTTTCAATCTGAACACCCTATAGGCCTGTTGAGGCCTGGAAATTCGCAGGCGACAACAGAAAGGGATTCTCCCAAATCAACGTTCCCAACTAGCTTGTTGACTGTTTGGTGTACAGAGTCCGTCCGGTTTTACGGTCCGGCTACCATAGGTCAAGTAACAAATACAAGGCTTTACCGGTTGCGGCCCGGTCCACCGGAATTTGTATTTTTTGACTTAAGTGTGGAATGTAAACATCTAACTAATTATGCAAGGTGGTGAAGGATGCAAGGAGCATTCACAATGTGATGCGCAGGTTCTTACATCTCGTCTTAGGCTCACCTACATCTGAATCACACATGCAACAATGAGATGAGTTAACTACCTACCTATCTACCTAACTATCTATCTATCCCCGGGGAGCCAACTTGTAATTAATATATATGAGTAATGTGAATGTGCACACATGATCAAAGCAATTACAGATAGCTGACATTTACTTTTACAATCATGAACAATGAGAGATATTTCAACAACCAGATAGCTAATTGTTTTATGATCAGCATACATTACTCATGGTGGTTATTTCATAAAATAAATCAGAAATCATTTAAACAAAGACATCGGTCGTAAAGTTAGAATGATCTCACGATTCATGGATACAATGCTGAAAAACAAAATAGTTCATCTTTCGACTATCCATGGAAAAACATTTGAAACCCCACCGATCTTCTTTCAATAGGAAAACTGTAATTTTTTATTGCAAAAGGAAATAGTTCTTCTTAAAATATGTCATCACCAGTCTTACTGGGGGAAAAAGCCCTTTTTCCTTCTACGCTTCCTACTTTTATACAAAAAGGTAAAATGGTTGGGCTGCCCAAAGTGACCTTTGGGCTTCCCAACCTTTTGCTTTCCCAACGCTTCACTTTTCAAAAACTTTTACAAAATTATTAAATTACTACAAATTTGACCGGTCCTTTATGAGGAGGGTCCCACCTGGCTATCTAAGAACTTCTTCCATGCTACTGCTTCAGCAGCGATGCCTTCAAAAGTGCAAGCCTCCAAGAAGTGAATGTTAATTTCAAACTTTTCAGCTTGGTTCCTGATGGCCTCGATCCTTGTTGGGCTCAACCGAAGCTGATCTTCTAGAAACTGCATGCTAATGGCTACGTGGCCAACTTCATTCTTCAGCACTAGGTCATCGATGGCTTTAATCTGTTGCGTTCTGGCTTCTGCATCTTGGTATCATACTCTGCAACAGTTCTATAAAGGCTTCATGGTCCGGGAACTCATCGAGCCTATGGTCAGCCTCTGTCTGACACCGGTTGTATGTATTGAGCAGCCTTCTAAAGTATTCTGAACATGCTCCCTGCACCCGTTTCACGGCCTTTTTGAAGTCTTCAGTAGTGCTGACAGCAAACTCTACCAGGTCATGATCTCTTTTGAGGGCCTGCTAGTATTTGGCTGGTAATTCTACTGGAACCTCTGCATTGTCTTCCAATCTTTCCATTCGGGCATTCAAGACCTCAAGAACATCTTGGGACCTATCTACGAATTAGGAGGAATTTTCCAGGCTCTCCTCTAACCGGCTATCAATCTGGAGGACTTTGCATCTTTCTTCCTCCAGAGCAGTCTGCAGCTGTAGCATTTTAGCCTTCTGAGCCAAGATATATTCTTTAAATGGTTGCAGATTAACCTGCTGTTCTCTTGCCAGCTCCAAAGCAGTGGTCAACGAAGAAACCTGCTCCTGATGCTCCTTTCTCAGTTCTTGGGAGTGCAGATCATTGGCCTGCATGAGGACCTTCATCCATTACAATCAGTTATTCTTCTATATATTTTTTGTGTGCAATCTATGTGAAGACTATTTTTGGCCCAAGATCTACTTGTCAGAATCTAATATGAACTTCATTTTGTTCACTTGTGGATAGCTCCTAAGCCTTCTCTCAGCAAGTCTCCATACCTACTACTATATCTCAACAAGCTATCTCTCCTCAAGCTTTTCTTTTTGGTATCTCTGGTTCTTCTCCTCTAAAACCTCTTGAGAAACTTCCTTTGCTCTTCTTGGGATTCTACAGACCTACTTATTCTCTGAGAAAATTCAACTTGTCCCCTTCTTAACCAACGTCTATTGCATCCTTAGGTTATGTCATTTCTTTCTTCTTTTTCCTAAGATTTCACAAAATTTCCATTAAGATTACAATTATCCTTGATACATCTACTCTAGCTTCCATCGCTGCTATCAAACCTTTCTTGTTTGCTTCAACAAATTCTTATAACCAGAGTTCAATAAAACATCAATCAGTCCATACCTTTAAGAATTTTTCACTTGTATAGTTGGCTAAAAACCTCTACCCTATCTGCAATTATTTTTCTAGAGTTAATTGAAATCATAACTTAAAGAAAAAATACCATTACCTTTTTCCAAGAGCGAACTTTGCTCTGATTTCCTTCAATACATGAAGAATCCTTTTTCATCTCTATTAGTATTCATGCAAATTCTTTTTCCGTACTCTGATACCACTTGGTGTAGTAGGAACCTCAAATCTCCCTATCCCAACTGCTTTCCCAAGAATAGTTTGCTCTATATCTAGAAAAATCTCTAAATCTTGCAACTCAAACAAATATTTGTTCTCAGGTCAAAATCAACCTCAACCAACTCAATATACAATTTCTACTCAACAACAACCTTTCCACAATCTCGGTTCCACAACCTCAGTGCCGCAACCCAGTCTTTCTGCAACTCAAACTTTTTGCAATTGCGGATTGCAAATTGCGGGTCGGATTTTGACTTTTTCTCAAACTACTTACGTAATTCGTCTCCCGCAACTTTTCTTCCGTGGGTATTTTTTTGAAACTTTAACCAGCTTGTACCTTTCTCTTGCGAAGACCATTCTCAACCATTGATTCTATTGTAGCTACTTCCCTGTCCGTTGGTATTTTAACTTTGTGGATCTCTTATCTCTTTTGCACATTCTCTTAGCGAACTCTTTCCTTATCGCCAATCCATATTTTATCCTTTAATCTGGATCATCCAATATTTTTCAAATGAATCGAACACAGCTTCTACAACCTGGCATTGATTGATCAAAGGATCGATCAATCAACTTAATTAATCTCCATCTGGACTTGATCTCCTTCGTTGGATATTTACATAGCTTATATAGCTCCATCCTTCACAAAACTCTACAAAATTCATTCATACAGATATCAATGCAATTTTTACACAACAAATATATCATTTACGTAAGCCCTAATTCTAGATTACACACACAAAGATCTATCACCCATTAGCATTGTTTAATCAAGCATTCAACTCATAAAATCATACAATCAGAAAGAACTGCATTTACACAGAGATATGCCAAAATAGCCTTTCCTTTATCTAAAACAAGGAGTCTGTACATTTAGAATCTATGTCCTGATCATCATAGACCTGATGTAGCTCTAATCAGTGTCCTTGGCTTGGTTTCACTTTGTTTGGCCACACCCTTAGCCATATTTACATTATTTGGCTACCTTTCTTAGCCAATTTTACATTGTTTTTCTATGTCTATTGCCTTGAAGGATTACAGACATATATACAACAAAAATTCATGAACAAATTCTGCTTTATATTTTCAATACACTCAACAATCTAACAAACCCTTAAGCCTATCCTAAGACTACCAATCAACCATTGAATGCTTCATCAATTGCTTCCATCATTTTTGGGATTTGTTACTTGACTAATAAAATGACTCAATGACTCACCTAGTGACTTGCCACCTATTCATAAGCACACTTGTAAATCAAACATATTTACATATTACATTAAAGGACCATTCATTTAGAAAATGAAGACCCTTCTAGGTCTAGTCCAAACATTGGACTTGTACTTGGATGGAGAGCAGGATGATCCTGCATCACATATATACCAATTCTTGTAGAGACTCATCTGACCAAGGAAGACCAGATTCATCTAGCAATAGATACAAAGACATCCCATACATAGTCCCTAATGAATAAGTAAATCAATTTAGGAAATATGCTAGGGCTTATGTTAAGAAAGTTGGAACTTTGTTGATAACTCCTTTATTGCCACATATAAGGAATACATAAAGAAGGGTAGGTCAAGAGGAGGACACTACTTTATCCCATTTGGTAGAAGACTTAGTTAATTTTTCTCTAT
>LPNX010636415.1:0-12761 GCA_001517045.1 Pseudotsuga menziesii
ATCATCACCATCAACATCATCAACATCATCCTCATCATCCTCATCATCATCCTCACCTTCATCATCATCATCACCATCAACATCATCAACATCATCAACACCATCCTCATCATCATCCTCACCATCAACATCATGAACATCTTCATCATCATCCTCACCATCACCATCAACATCATCACCATCAACATCATGAACATCATCATCATCATTCTCATCATCATCCTCACCATCAATATCATGAACATCATCATCATTCATCCTCATCATCATGCTCACCATCAACATCATGAACATCATCATCATTCATCATCATCATACTCATCATCATCATCAGCATCAACATCATCATCATCATCATCCTCATCATCACCTTCAACATCATGAACATCATCATCATCATCATCCTCACCATCAACATCATGAACGTCATCATCATTCATCATCATCATCCTCATCATCATCATCACCATCAACATCATGAACATCATCATCATTCATCCTCATCCTCCTCCTCCTCATCATCACCATCAACATCATCATCATCATCCTCATCATCATCCTCACCTTCATCATCATCATCACCATCAATATCATCAACATCATCCTCATCATCATCCTCACCATCAACATCATGAACATCATCATCATTCATCCTCATCCTCCTCCTCCTCATCATCACCATCAACATCATCATCATCATCATCCTCATCATCACCTTCAACATCATGAACATCATCATCATCATCCTCACCATCAACATCATGAACATCATCATCATCACGATCATCATCTTCATCCTCACCTTCATCATCATCATCACCATCAACATCATCAACATCATCCTCATCATCATCATCATCATCATCATCCTCACCTTCATCCTCATCATCATCATCAACATCCTCATCATCATCCTCACCATCAACGTCATGAAGATCATCATCATCACCATCATCATCATGAACATCATCACGAACATCATCATCCTCATCCTCATCCTCATGGTCATCATCATCACCATTCCCATTATTGCCATCATCATCATCATCATCATCATCATCACCATCAACATCATCAACATCATCCTCATCATCATCATCACCATCAACATCATCACCATGAACATCATGAACATCATCATCATCATCATCATCATCATCAACATCCTCATCATCATCACCGTCAACATCATGAACATCATCATCATTCATCATTATGAGTAATAGGGTTCTTTCATTCCTTCAACAATATAATATCTATTATGTGATAATTCCCTTTATACAATGGCATTTTGTAGGGAAAGCATGCAACATGTGTAAGTAAACACAAAGTATATGTGGGTGGAAGCAATATTTTTCCTTCTCCCAGTACCGTAAAGAAAAATCTCGAGAGTGTAACCCTTAACCTAATAAGTTCTATAATATGCATGGTGTAGGTTTATATCTATAAACAAGAGCTATATTAAAGCAAAAACCAATGTTTTTAACTCAAAATTTAAATTATACTGTTGATGCAACATGTTAACCCTAGTACATGTGTATATTTTTTCCAAGATGCCACTTGGCATGCATGGACTGTAACGCACCATATTTTTACTTAGGCATGTTTATCAGCGAGACTTGCTAGGGTTTCACTCAGTAGGGGACAATGCAGTCACGCCAACGAGGGCCAAAGCTGGAAAGCCACAGATGGTGGGGATGCAGTTGGCATTGCCATATTTCCCATGCCCAAACACACTAGCAGGAGTTGACAGAATTCAAAATTACCGCTCCGTGAGTTTTTTTGCGCACTAGGCCCAAGTCCACCAGGTGTCCCTGAACGGTATATGGAGGTGACCTGCAACTCGCCATAGATCGATGCTCGGGCCTTCGATCGACGAACCGTCGATTCCGTTGGATTCGTGACGTGGGATTTTAGCTAGGGGGGGACTCTCCCTCCTTTCCATTGCCCGGTGACCTCCGTCTACGGTCGTTTCTGGAGCTAGGGTTTCGCTCAGTAGGGGACAATGCAGTCACGCCAACGAGGGCCAAAGCTGGAAAGCCACGGATGGTGGGGATGCGGTTGGAATTGCCATATTTCCCATGCCCAAACACACTAGCAGGAGTTGACATAATTCAAAATTGCCGCTCTGTGAGGTTTTTTGCGCACCGGGCCCAAGTCCACCAGGTGTCCCTGAACGGTATCTGGAGGTGACCTGCAACTCGCCATAGATCGATGCTTGTGCCTTCGATCGATGAACCGTCAATTCTGTTGGATTCGTGACGTGGGATTTTAGCTATGGGGGGGCCTCTCCCTCCTTTCCATTGCCCGGTGACCTCCGTCTACGGTCGTTTCTGGAGCTAGGGTTTCGCTCAGTAGGGGACAATGCAGTCACGCCAACGAGGGCCAAAGATGGAAAGCCACGGATGGCGAGGATGCGGTTGGCATTGCCATATTTCCCATGCCCAAACACATTAGGAGGAGTTGACAGAATTCAAAATTGCCGCTCTGTGAGGTTTTTTGCGCACCGGGCCCAAGTCCACCAGGTGTCCCTGAACGGTATCTGGAGGTGACCTGCAACTCGCCATAGATCGATGCTTGTGCCTTCGATCGATGAACCGTCAATTCTGTTGGATTCGTGACGTGGGATTTTAGCTATGGGGGGGCCTCTCCCTCCTTTCCATTGCCCGGTGACCTCCGTCTACGGTCGTTTCTGGAGCTAGGGTTTCGCTCAGTAGGGGACAATGCAGTCACGCCAACGAGGGCCAAAGATGGAAAGCCACGGATGGCGAGGATGCGGTTGGCATTGCCATATTTCCCATGCCCAAACACATTAGGAGGAGTTGACAGAATTCAAAATTGCCGCTCTGTGAGGTTTTTTGCGCACCGGGCCCAAGTCCACCAGGTGTCCCTGAACGGTATCTGGAGGTGACCTGCAACTCGCCATAGATCGATGCTCGGGCCTTCGATCGATGAACCGTCGATTCCGTTGGATTCGTGACGTGGGATTTTAGCTAGGGGGGGGCCTCTCCCTCCTCTCCATTTCCCAGTGACCTCCGTTTACGGTCGTTTCTGGAGCTAGGGTTTCGCTCAGTAGGGGACAATGCAGTCACGACAACGAGGGCCAAAGCTGGAAAGCCACGGATGGTGGGGATGCGGTTGGTATTTCCATATTTCCCATGCCCAAACACACTAGCAGGAGTTGACAAAATTCAAAATTGCCGCTCCGCGAGGTTTTTTGCGCACCGGGCCTAAGTCCACCAGGTGTCCCTAAACGGTATCTGGAGGTGACCTGCAACTCACCATAGATAGATGCTCGGGCCTCCGATCGACAAACCGTCGATTCCGTTGGATTCGTGACGTGGGATTTTAGCTAGGGGGGGCTTCTCTCTCTTGTCCATTGCCCGGTGACCTCCGTCTACGGTCGTTTCTGGATCTAGGGTTTTGCTCAGTAGGGGACAATGCAGTCACTCCAACGAGGGCCAAAGATGGAAAGCCATAGATGGTGGGGATGCGGTTGGCATTGCCATATTTCCCATGCCCAAACACAATAGCAGGAGTTGACAAAATTCAAAATTGCCGCTCTGTGAAGTTTTTTGCGCACTGGGCCTAAGTCCACCAGGTGTCCCTGAATGGTATCTGGAGGTGACCTGCAACTCGCCATAGATCGATGCTCGGTCCTCCGATCGACGAACCGTCAATTTCGTTGGATTTGTGACGTGAGATTTTAGCTAGGGGAGGGCCTCTCCCTCCTCTCCATTGCCCGATGACCTTCGTCTATGGTCGTTTCTGGAGCTAGGGTTTCGCTCAGTAGGGGACAATGCAGTCACGCCAACGAGGGCCAAAGATGGAAAGCCACGGATGGTGGGGATGCGGTTGGCATTTCCATATTTCCCATGCCCAAACACACTAGTAGGAGTTGACATAATTCAAAATTGCCGCTCCGTGAGGTTTTTTGCGCACCGGGCCCAAGTCCACCAGGTGTCCCTGAACGGTATCTGGAGGTGACTAGAACAAATGGTTGGACATGTAGGACCACCTACAATAGAGAAAATAATAATACATTTTAGAGCTACAACTCTACAGATATCATGGAGGCATAATAAGAAAATTGCTCATATTTCATTAAACCCAGAAAACTACTACATGCATTCTCCAAATGGACTCCTACATCCTAAATAATACACAATATCCTAATTATCAATATACTTTGCTTCAAGAAGTTTCTCACATTAAAACTACTTGCACTTAATGCAATACCAAACATATACTAACTCCTATACAACTACCATTTACACGATGAAAGAGGAAGAAATTAATTCTTCCTACAATCCCCCTTAAATTCTACCTTATACATTTCATGACTAGTTATGTATAAAATTATGTCTTTGAAAGATGCCAACCAACTGGTCTCAAGATTTACAAAATTCTAAACATATTTCTCTAAATTGCTTACAAGCTCTCGAATAACATGATATATGGTATCAATGAGTTTTATTTTATGATGGAATACATCATTTTTGTACAAAGAAATGGCTAAGTTGTTATCACAAAACACATGAGGTGCTTCATTTTTTACATTTCTACAGCATTCTTGTGGCTTCTCTTTTTGTTCCATGCCCGGTTTATTGTCTCTCTATGTATTGTTCATGTTAAATCTTCCCCTGCCTCTATTATTTGTTCCACTTCCTTTGATGATAATTGCTTGTGTACGGAATGTTCAAGAGTATATTTTTCCAAATCAATTATTGATTCATGAGACAGTAAGGATCCCATCAACTCTTCTCTTGATAGACGTGACAGTCCTTTGCATTCTTCAATGGCTATACTACAATGACAAGTTTCTTAGGAAGGATTCTTAACCTATTTCATAGCCTTCTGGTTAGTCAAATATTCTCTATGAATTCTTAGCTAGTTGACGAGTTCCATTACCCTTTCCATAAATTGATTTGTTGTCTTATAATCCTTCATTTTCAAATTCTAAAATTCTATTTTAAGAGTCTATAACTGGACATGTTTCACTTTATTAATGACTTGATAGGCCATTTCCAAAATTTCCCAAGTTTCTTATGTTGATTTAGCAGTTCTAATTTTTTAGAATATTAAATCATCAATGCCTTGTTGGGTTAACCATAACACACTATTTTAATTATTTATTTGTTCATTTAATTGGTTTCTTTGTGCACTGGCCATCCCTTGTATTGTTTCCTGATCTCATTATATATATCTCATTTCTATTGGTTCTCGTCATTCTTGAGATATTAGGAACGATCTCATATGAATAAACCAAAATTAATCATTTTTCTCTATTTAAATTGGTCATTGATCTTCACCCAAACCAATGTTAGACACCATTCAAACAAATTCAATGAGTTGGATGCCTTATAACTATTTTTTATAGTCGAAAAATGGACTTAATTGTCCTCTTGAAACTTAAGGATCCTTTTAGTTTTGAATTCGAACCTTTCCCTTTTGTTTGTTTTTGAAACAACATGCCTCCTTCGACCTATATTCATTATGTTCATTGAGGTCTCTAGAGTTTTTTATCAACGAAAATGAAGAATTGGGCATTGCCACAGGTCAATAATTAGGAAACCCTAGATAATGGATATGTTCCTTCTGAGTGGCTTTGTTGGGATATTCTCTCAATTAATTCATCATATTTATGAGATGAATGGAATTTATCTTTTGTCACGTGTTGGATGTGGAGAAATTATCGGCTTCAAATTGGAAGTGGGAATCAATACTTGAAGCATTTTACACCCTTTTTATATGCCAATATTGAAAGTGCTGAGTTTACGTTGGTGTCTGTACCGCTATCTTAATTCCCTCTGATTTATTATTGATTTTTGGCCACATGAGGCCTTGTTCATTTCTTTTTATTTAAAGCAAACATATATTGATAATTGATTTTTGGTCACATGAGACCTTGGCCATTTTGGTCATTTCTATGAATCTGACATGTCTTGCTGTGAAACTTGTTCGACGACCATTCACTCCTATACTAGTTGGATTGGGTCTATGGGAGGGTTTAGGTTTAGTTACTAGTATGAAATTGATGAAGGGTTCTTGTTCTATCACATGGAACAACTTGATTATGTCGGTGTCATGTTTAGCTTGATTATGCAACTATCATGTTTTGGTGTATTTGTTGTACCAATTGGAGAAGTCCACAGATCGATGCTCGGGCCTCCGATCGACGAACCGTCAATTCCTTTGGATTCGTGACATGGGATTTTATCTAGGGGGGGGGCTCTCCCTTCTATCCATTGCCTGGTGACCTTCGTCTACGGTGGTTTCTGAAGCTAGGGTTTCGCTCAATAGGGGACAATGCAGTCACGCCAACGAGGGCCAAAGCTGGAAAGCCACGGATGGTGGGGATGCGGTTGGTATTTCCATATTTCCCATGCCCAAACACACTAGCAGGAGTTGACAGAATTCAAAATTGCTGCTCCGTGAGGTTTTCTGCGCACCGGGCCCAAGTCCACCAGGTGTCCCTGAACAGTATTTGGAGGTGACCTGTAACTCACCATAGATCGATGCTCGGGCCTCCGATCAATGAACCATTGATTCCGTTGGATTCGTGACGTGGGATTTTAGCTAGGGGGGGCCTCTTCCTCCTATCCATTTCCTAGTGACCTCCATCTACGGTGGTTTCTGAAGCTAGGGTTTCGCTCAGTAGGGGACAATGCAGTCACGCCAACGAGGGCCAAAGCTGGAAAGCCATGGATGGTGGGGATGCGGTTGGCATTGCCATATTTACCATGCCCAAACACACTAGCAGGAGTTGATAGAATTCGAAATTGCCGCTCCGTGAGGTTTTTTTGCGCACCGGGCCCAAGTCCACCAGGTGTCCCTGAATGGTATCTAGAGGTGACCTGCAACTCACCATAGATCGACGCTCGGGACTCCGATCGACGAACCGTCAATTCCGTTGGATTTGTGACGGGGGATTTTAGCTAGGGGGGGGCCTCTCCATCTTGTCCATTGTTCGGTGACCTCCGTCTACGGTGGTTTTTGAAGCTAGGGTTTCACTCAATAGGGGACAATGCAGTCACGCCAACGAGGGTCAAATATGGAAAGACACGGATGGTGGGGATGCGGTTGGCATTGCCATATTTCCCATGCCCAAGCACACTAGCAAGAGTTGACATAATTCAAAATTGCCGCTCCGTGAGGTTTTTTGCGCACCGGGCCCAAGTCCACCAGGTGTCCCTGAACGATATCTGGAGGTGACCTGCAACTCGCCATAGATCGATGCTCGGGCCTCCAATCGACGAACCATCGATTCCATTGGATTCGTGACGTGGGATTTTAGCTAGGGGGGGCCTCTCCCTCCTGTCCATTGCCCAGTGACCTCCATCTACGATGGTTTCTGAAGCTAGGGTTTTGCTAAGTAGGGACAATACAGTCACGCCAATGAGAGCCAAAGCTGGACAATGCATTTCATGCCAACGAAGGCCAAACTTGGAAAACCCTATCCCTAACTAGGGTTTATTGTTTAACATGCATGTCCCATTACCATAACCCTACCAAGGAAACCCTAATCCTAACCCTAATCTTATCTTACTTTCACAACTCAATTCAGAATCAATCTAATGTCGAACTGAACTTTTTCAAATCCAATGGACTTATGCTTCAAATAATGTTGATTCACAAAGTTGTTTCTCAGTCTTTGGATTCTATTGTAGTTCCTTTAATGCTGAGTGATTAGTCATTGGGTGCATGAGGTTTGTTGAATAGTGTTGTTGGTTGTTGATGAAATGTAAAGCATGTATTGCACTTAGTTTTATTAAATTAGACTTGAGCATTGACTTAACTTGTAATTTAATGAATCCAAACTCACAATTTTTAATTAGATATATCCAATTGGTGTGCAAGTAGCGAGTTCATTGAAACCTTGAAATACATTGTATATTGCACTTAATTTATTAAATTACACGAGCAAGAACTTTGACTTTAGTGTGCATGTATTGAGATCACTGAAACCTTTAAATATAATAGTTTTTTCTTTTGACATAGTGCATTCATAAGTAATAGATAATCCTCACAAATCAATACAATAGATTGACACAAGAACATGTGGAAACCAAAGAACAAATTCAAAGTGAAATGTATATTGCCTCCTAACAAAGCTTTTTCCTATAGACACATGATTATGATTGGAATGTTTTCTAGATTATCAAGAATGGGAGTGAATGTACATTTTTGTCATTACGTAGTTTATTGTAATTGTGCATTATTCTCAAATTTATAACTGATATCTCCATACAATCGTAAAATCTATAAAAAACGGGGAACATTACACATAGAAACATTCTTCGCCACACATGTATAATCACACTTAAAAGACTGAACCATGAATATCTCAAGAGCCTTGATATGAAATATTTTTTATACCATGAAAGCTATAATACAAAAATATAAGGCCTAGATCTATGGCCTGTCAATGTACATGTATCAAAAACATATTTGATGTACATGTGCAAACAAAAGTACATTTGTCCTGGACTGTGCCCCTATACTCTAACTCCGGACTGTACATAAAAATACATATTTTTCCTGGACTAACACTTCAAAATTCTAACTTTCTCTTGTTTTGCCCGGACCCTGATGCTCTTCAGATCCGTCTACGACCACTGTGCATCTCTGGCGACTGCAAATCAATGACAATATTTCTTGATTAGGTAACTGAGCTAGTACTGTCCATCAATAACAAAGTTTGAAAATTTAAAATATGACTCAATTGTAAATAAAACAAAGACTCACTGCATCCGTCGGGGGTATAGGTGCCTGTGGTGTCGAGGGTGTAGGTGCCTTTGGTGTACTCGACCTTATAGCGAGCCTCGCTGCCATGCTTCTCTGCGAATAAAACAAAATATGTCAATTATCTCAAGAATTATCAACATGTACATGAATGAGAAACTACTAATCAATTATGTAAAAAATGAACATCTCAATGAAAAAACCATTTCTAGGAGATGAGTCTGGTTCTCTTCAGTAGTAAGAGGAGCTGTAGGTTGAACATCAACCTCAGTTGCATGCACTAATGGACCAGGGCATGGCTACATTCACCAAATGATTAAATAGTTAGACATCGTGCATGTCCAGAAACAATACAAATGAAATGTACAATTACAAATATTCAAGTAGATGTACCTCACTGTGACTTGTCCCTATTGTAGATGCGGCATTGACAGCGGCATCAACAATCCCACTAAGGTCTGGCATGGATGACTCTACATGCTGATGTTGTAAACATGCGAAAATAACATTAAGAAAAACCACTTGTGAAGTGAATACATAGCTAACCAACAACTGCCATTGGAAGTGTGTACATTACCGTGGGATGAGTAGGTTGATCCTGATGCACAACCGCTCTGTTCAAGGAAGAGGGACCTCGTCTGGTGTAAACAACCCCCTTATCTATGTTTGGACTACTGGGAGATCTATACCAAAGAGGTGGTGTAGGGATCTGTGATGACGTCTGCATTCATAAAGTGTTACCATAGTTAGACATGGATTTGAATGGATGGAATAATATGTACTGAAAAAATAACATGTTGTAATATACTTACCCCTTCTTGGGACACATGTCCACCACGGGAGTGACCGTTTCCATCAATTTGGTGCTCCTCTTCAGATACGTCTAGCATCTGCAAGTTTAAAAATTATATTTACATTAACGATCTCTATAAAGGAGTGTACAGTAAGAAATTTAAATAATTCGAACAAGATTCAATCATAACCCATGTACTTACATTCTTTAAGTAGTCATAAATTCCACCTTGGACTATGTCGTTCACATCAATATCTTCAGCATCATGTTCCAAGTGGGATTCCTGCAACTTCAAAAATTGTAAATATTAGACATTTTAATAAATTAATCAAGACTAACACATGCATTAACAAAATTATACATGTAATAACAAAATGACAAGTGTTTAAATATTACCTCAACTGTGGTTCTCTGGGTCTTGGGTACAACCACACCGGGTGCAGTACCACCCCCGTGAGAGGCATCAAACTCCTGCAAGAGTAAATATTGCATATATATTACGAATCTTTTAACATGTTAGATATAGAATGGAACAATTAAAAATTGAGTTCAATAATAGAGTTTTAAAACAAAGTCCTTACCTGACCACCCGTCATCGTACTGGAACCATGTCTTGGTCCAGGACCATAACAGGGTCCCCCACACGATGTGTAGACGTGCAGCTCGCTCTGAGGCACATAGGATGTCGGTCTATCCCCACCAACAGATGTCCCTCCACCACCAGAAGTTGGTGGTTGTACACCAGCAGAGGAAGAGGGCGCTCTCTGGTCAATAGTGGCCGTGTGTCGAGAGACCATCTCAGCTAGAGTAAAAAATGCATCCTATGTATGGGAAACCATGTCATGTGCAGGAGGGATGTCTGCCCTCGGTAGCTGGGCACGGGGTGCAGGTATCTGTGGATTGGCATCTCTATGCCTAGCATGGGGTCAATGTTGGGGCATTCCCCTACCAACTCCCTAGAATCCCAACATGTCAAAATAGTTGACATGTTTCCCCATCACAAACTCTGCATACAATTTTCGGAGGAAGTACATCGCTACTTCCCTATTGTTGTGAGGGGGGATGTCAAAAACCATGTACCACCTATCCATCCAGTTGTCTCTGATGGGTGGAAAAGTGCACCACTCAATAGAAATATGTGGCCTACTGATCTCCGGGATGTCATCCGTCCCAGGCAGTCTAAACAATGAATAGATGACTTGTTTTGTTATTTTCAGCTTTTTTACCTCATTGTAACTCAAGCCATCAGCATATTGTTGCCTTTTTCTCTCCCTGTAAGATGCGATGCTATACAACGCATCATTCGATCTTGCGATCGTATCAACAATGGATAACAATGAATCTGACAGGGAGCGACGAAGCTCATCTCCACCCCTCCAAGCTGAACCTATCTCTCTCAAATGGCCAATGAACCTCAGTATCTCTGCATTGTTACGATCCATAGTACAACCACTGCAATCATAAATACAAATAAAATATCATTAGAAATATAAACACATGATATAATGACATATATAAGAACTGAAAACTGTATAACTATTGACATATAAACTAAATCTATCATGTAAATTTAAAGATTGATCTTGAATTTTACAGTAAAGAATAGGCGGCATAAGCTATTTACAGTGTTAGACTATTCATAAGCTATTTATTGTTAATGAGAGGGGCTATTGTTGAATGAAGTTGGTAATCAATTTCTAAGCCATTTATTAATAATGAAGATTATTATCATTTTGATGAGGGTGATATTCAACCCCAAGATTTACATGGAAAGGTTGTAGGAGCTTTTTAACTCAACATGGATAATGCCTCACTGCTGTTTTGATTTGAATTTTTGTTTGAATAATGTATCACTGCTTGAACATAGATTTTAATGGCAATTATTCACATAACATGCTCATAAATTATAGCAAGGAAATAACATTAACAATGATTTAAATGGCTAATAAACAGACACCCAAAAACATAGTAAGAAGGTGCTTTTTACATGCCTGTAGCAACCTGTTGATAGATCTCTGGAAATGAACGTTGAGATACCCAAGTAATGTGGCCATACAATGTGATAGCAGTGAGAAAATCTTATAATGGCTGAGATCTAAAATGTGCTGTAGATGACTATTGGGAAAACTTCATCTTTTACTTAAATATTCAGATCTAAAATGAGAGTTAAATATTCAAAGCTAAAATTGCGTAGATTCATAGCCTATCTGAAAATTGAATGTGCATAGCCTAGATTCTTAAGATAGGGGAGGGTAAATGAAGTGAATGTGTACTTTAGGAAAGAAAGGGGTCTTTGAAAATTAACTATCATAATAACTGAGTGTGATAGGTCTACCATTAACTTTTGGGAGCTAGGGTTTAACATTTTTCTTCCACTTGTGTACCTTATAATGAAATGCTACCACGGATCACCTATCCTTGCACCTCTTTTTTGCGATCCCATTTTACTTTATTTTTCATTTATTTGCATTTCTTAACCTTTTCATTGACTTAGTCCCTTTACTTTAGATTTGGATTGGATAACATGGGACATAGGAAACCTAGCTTTTTGCAAGGGGAAATTTAATTCAACAACATAGACCTTAGAGTACTAGAATCTTTTAACTTTATTGAGGGGTTCATACATGGGAATAACTATGAGACCTTAGATAGTTACCGTGAGTTACAAAGGGGAACATGAAGGGGATCGATGAACTGGATAGTGAAATGAAAAGTGGTTAGGAAAAATGGTATGTGACGGGTTAAAACACTCACTTAATTCACTAGGGTACAACTTAACGTTCAAAATGACACACTCGTAAGGCATAATGATGATAACACTAGGGTTAGACCAAGTAATGATTAAGAACTTTAAGTGTTATGAGTCATTTTACAAGCATAAAAGTAACATCCCATGAAATCACATCGTCATATAAGCAAGCATTCTAAGTGTTAAAGAGGGTACGAGATATCACAACACTAGCGCATCTCACACTATCTTTGCTAGGCACATCCAAGGCACATAGACCATATGAATATGGGGAAAGGATATTTGACGAATGAACTATGAAGAAGCCATAGATCTCATCTCAAGAGCAATTGATCAATATGTCACCCCTTTTTGAAAAAGCAGTAACACTGAATATATTTTGAAATTTTATTTGTGATAGTATTGACAATAATGTGGGTGCTAATACAAGACTAATAGGATCCAATGTAAACAAGGTGATTATTAGACACCCTA
>LPNX010636415.1:13187-45024 GCA_001517045.1 Pseudotsuga menziesii
AGCCGCGCCGATAATGAGAAAAAGACGGCCTCGACCGGTTTAAAATAAAAAACAGGTTTTAAGAATCGCGCTTCCGTTTTAGCAAAGGAAATCGCGCACGCGATTTCCTTTGCTAAAACGGAGGCGCGATTTTGTTTACTAGCTTAGTTGGCATGACCATTGCCAGCCTTGGGACTAGGCTTGGCATGTTCGGTGTTGCTTGGGTTGATTTCTTTTTTTTGGATGAAGAGTGAATGACTTCACTCCACCATTGCATTTAAAGGGTCCATCAACTTCTTGTACACACCCTATTATTACACATTTTACTTTCAAATTAAATTTATTATTACACATTTTATTTTCAAATTAAATTAATTTACAAAATTATTAATATTATTTGTAAAAATTGCTTCTAAAATTAAATTTATTATTACACATTTTATTTTCAAATTAAATTAATTTACAAAATTATTAATATTATTTGTAAAAATTGCTTCCATCCATTTCACATTATTTAAAGTTATCAAAATTATTAATATGATTCAATTTCACATTATTTAAAGTTATCGAAATTATTAATATTATGGATAGAAATTTCTTTCTTTCATTCATTTAATATTATTCAAACTTATCAAATTTATATCATTGAAGAAATAATAGATCAAAATAACATAAATTTATATCATTAAAAAAATACAAAATCAAAATAACACAAATATCATAACAACTAAAAAGATTTTGAAAACGACAATTTTATTAATATTATTTGTAAAAATTGCTATTATCAATTTAATATTGTTTTAAGTTATGAAAATTATTAATATTATTTATAAAAATTGCTTTCATCAATTTAACATTATTCAAAATAACAAAATATAAAATTAAAATAACAAAATTTTATGTCATTGAAAAAATACTTGATCAAATTCACATCCCAATTAAGGGGATTTGAAAATGACAATAACTCGAGTATCAGAATTTGATTTGAAATCTTTCTAATCATAAATAGTCTTGTAGTCTCATACCTTAGTTTCTCCAACAAGATGCCATAGGATGAACACTATTCTCATAGGTCAAATACAATTGATCTATATTTTCTTCACACTTTGCGTACATCTAGATATCCTTGTTATGAAGTAGTTAGTGCACAAATTGATTAGTGGAAGGCTCGAGTGAATTCAACACATCATTTCACAAATTTCTTTCCCATTGTAGCCATGGCTTCATATCGATGTTAGTTAATGCTCTAATGTGTATGGAGTATGTGCTTCAATTTGTAATGGATGAGTGTGATTCTACCACACAACAAGGAAATCATCAAATGTTTCCAAAATAAGAGCTAGTAAGCTATGGAAAGTTACGAAGAAAACCAAAAGAGAGGAGCCACATAAATCTAAACACAACTTCGAAAGAATGTTAGTAGATAAGGAAAGGCTATCAAAGTGAGATCATGTTTCCAATGGCTAACTATAGAGTGTGGGAGACACTTCAATCACTTTAACAGAGTGGTTTTGAGAGTGCCATTGTTCTAGCATGATCCTACGAGATATCAACATAGAGTATATAGCAAGATTATTGAATATAATAACAAAGAAAATTTTCAAAGTTAAAGGTCCAATTTTTATAAAATCATGTTAGCAAAGTTGGTAACAAAAAGTGTGAAGCTTGTGCAGAATCAATTACGCACTTGATTGAATCAAGTGGAAATATAATAGAGTTTTTGGTAAGGGAGCCATAAAAATTATAGCAAATTATAAATACTTTACTAAAATCAATATAGATTTATCTTAAATCTAAATGCTTCTCTCATTGCATCTCTAAAAAATTGAAATTTACAAGAGTAGACTATACATAATGTCACACCATGCTCAAAATTCAAAAATAAATTTCAACCTATACATGAATCTATTTATGAGCCCTTTAAGCAATGGAGATAGCCTCTCATGTTTATGTTTTATTTAATTTTTATTGAAATATATGCACAATATATGATGATGATGATAATTAACATCCACTGAGACCAACTTTGGTCTATTGGACCTTGAGCAATTACTTTGTTTGTTGTAACAAATTATTCCTATGCTAAAAAAACTTAGAAAGAAGCGTAAGGAGGTCACCATTGTTTTGACAACTCAGAAGATTAGAGATGTTAGTATTATAGTAAAGATAGGGAAATTGAGATCTAATGTGGTTGTATGTAGGGCACTCTAAGAGAAAGTAATGTTCATCTTCATATCTCTTAGTTTCACAGAAATGACAAATCCTATCCTCCCATGGTGTTTTAGGAATTGTCAAGCTCTGTATTTCATTATGAAGTACATGAGAGTTCGTTCTTATTTTGGCTATGTTAGATTTTTCTTCTAGCTAATTACGTCCATAGGCATATCTATCATAAAATTTTGGGGTGGGCTACCATCTATGCTTTTTCATCTATGGACGAGAATGAGACAAGTGTACTGTCCATATTGATTCTATGGGTGTCGTCCAAAATTCATAATTAACAATTTAAAAAAAATAAAAAATAACTTAGTTAACTATACAATTTGTGATAGTTGGAAAAATTAAATTTCAACTTCAACTATTAGATTATTAGATACAACTATTAAATTTTTAGATACAACTATGGGCTTAACTCCATGGATGATACAACTATTAGCTTAACTTCAACTCTACTCACGCATTTGAACTCCAATTCTTGATACATTAACTTTTAAATTTTAACTATTAGATAAGACTATTAGCTTAACTCCAATGATTCTACAACTATTACCTTAACTTCAACTCTAATCATAGTGATATTGGATAACTATTGGCTTAACTATTAGATACAACTATTTACTTAATTCCAATGATTCTACAACTATTAGCTTAACTTCAACTCTAATTACGGTTGGATAACTATTAGATAATTATTAGGTTAACTCCAATAGTGATACAACTATTAAATTAAATTTAGATGAAGGTGGTAATTAAAACATGGTAATAAAAAACTATTAGATGAGTTTGTAGTTGTGCTCCATTTAGTCCACCTTCATTGGGGTGAAACCATGGAGAGTCCAATAAGCTTTCCATTTGGCAACATATATCATGAGAACAATAAGTTAGGTAATACTTTCCATTTGACAACATATCATCATGAGAACAATAAGTTAGGTAATATGCTCCTAGGGTGATATGTTCAATGCAATCTATCAATATGAATAAAATGGGATGAGGATTCTTTTTTTTCTATTTGATGAAGATTCGATGAGGATGTGATTACAAAACTCAATGTATTAGTAATTTATTATAGATTTCAATGTGTCAAATATATACTTGTCGCGTTATTCCAAACATATTAATGTTATTAATATAGTTGTTGCTATTTATAATAGAGAGATACTTTGGTTATTAATGTTATTAATATGGTATTTTAGATTAAGGTTTATGATTTCTTTGTAGTATTTTGATATTCTAGATAAGGGTTAATGATTTCTTGGTTAATGACCTCTTTGTAGTATTTTAGTTTTTTTTAGCCTCTAAATCTTTTTGGCCCCATATTTTCTTTTTAAACTTAAAAGTAATAGTATTTTTAATTTTAGCTATATAAGTTACATTTTAATCTATCCCATTTTGTAAAGTGCCAATGATAATAACCATCATTTTTATATTTTCAAACTTGCAAAATCCTTTAAAGATTTTGTAGAACTAGGCTCTAATATCTTTTGGAAAAAACACTTAAGCTTACCTCTATTGCTACCTCTACTGCTGATTTGTAGAACTAGGCTCTAATATCTTTTGGAAAAAACACTTAAGCTTACCTCTATTGCTACCTCTACTGCTGATTGCTCTATCCAAAGAACAGGAGCAAAGTCAATAATTGACTTTGCTCAAACAGTTGACTTTGCTTCTTGCCACTTAGATGGAGATTCCGAAATCTGCAATCTGGATTAGCTTCTTATTACATTAGTAGAGCGCCTATTGATTGTAATTAAGAGTTGAGAACTCAAAAACGCCTCAGCTTAAAAAACATGTACGTTGGTCCATCCAACTGACCAAAAGCGAAGTCAACCATTCGTTCAATGGACCAAACGTACATGTTTGTTAAAGATGGCCCTCAAAAACAAAGTATGTTCGTGTGGACGTGCCCTCTGAGCACCAACTTTACTCCACCGTTGCTACTGATTGTCGTTATGGTCACGAGCTTGCGGTCTTCGAATCCTGCAAACATCTATTCTGCAAAGAAAATATCAGTGCTCCTTGAGAGCTATATTCTGATCTGATCTTTTTGGGTTACGTGAATGCCTTTCGTTGATATGGATGGTTGCTTAACAGTATCTGATACCTTGAGAATCGAAGGGTCCATCACAGATTACAATATACACAGGAAGGACCCATCTCCAACTTTACGCAGCATTCATTCATTTGGACTCTTTGCGCCTCTCTAATGGACGTCCTTGTCTAATGGATAAACCATTGCGCTACGAGGCGTATGATTCTCCTTAAATAAAAATAAATCGAATTATGGATTGATGGGAACAGGAGTTGATTTCCAGGTTGCTTATGAAATATGCATTCACAGCGTGCACGATGTCACAGTCACATTGAAAAGTAATGGGCCCTCAAGTTCTGCCATTGCAGGTATAGATGATATTCCTCTGCCATCATCAAAGTCAAATGGAAAATAGTTACGCAAGACAACAAAACCATGAATCTCATCTTGAAGATAGGAATACCATTTTGAAGATAGCAAAATGCATTTTTAGTGTTTCTCTTAATTATGATAAAGACATACATAGAGCATTGAATGAAGCACACTATCTCCTTCATGTTGCATGTGCAGATCAGGCACACTATCTCCTTCATGTTGCATGTGTAAATTTAATATATGTGCAGATATAGCACATTCTGTTTTGTTTTCTTAATGTTACAAGTGCATAAAGACTTTTGGCATAAGTTTGGATGCTATATACACATCTTTAGATAATATATTATTATTATTATAATAATATACTAAACTATAAATAATTAATGAATAACTATGTTATATTAATATTAAAATAAATAATATTTATATGATATAATATTATATTTTAATAATAATAAAAATAAAAATAATATAATATAATATAGCAATAATATTATATAGTATTTTAAATGATAATTGTTTAACCAATTTAACTATATAATATTTTAATTATAATTATTTAAAAAAACAAAAAAAAATTATTTTTTAAATTATAAAGTTGTAAATCAACAACAATATTACAAAAGAGTTCTTCCAAACTGCAAGAGAAAAATATGCAAAATCCCTAACATGCTACAACATATCAAAATTGCTTTGTTGGTTCATAGTGTCAAATGCTATATATTCTCACATACAAGTTGAGCAGCAAAATTTATAAAAAAACATTTAAATTTGAAATAGTGGTGAAACAAGCACCTTCAATAAGTTCCCACAAGCACCCCGAGGTGCAATATTGAAAGCCATAAAATTCCAATAGCAAACATTAATTTGAATGTGCATGGCGATGGTCTCAGTGAATGCAGCATTAAGTATACCTTATTTCTTCGTACTACGAACATTTTTTGCATGTCCTCGCCCAACTTCGGTGGCGCTCGCTTGGTGCTTCTCGTGGTTATAATTCATACGATGATTAGTGACTAAGGAATCCATTTCCAAAGGGTGGAACCTCATCCTTTTTAACACAACCTTTTTCCAAAGTAGCTACTAAGTTGGCTAAGTTGGCTTTTTATTAGCCATTTAGTTATTTCGCACATTCACATGAAGGAGACCTGATCTCTAGAGAGATTTAAAAAGATAGAGTGTTCACTTCTGAAGACGACCCTCTTCAATATCCTTACCTCTTAATCCTTTGCAAATCAATCTTACGACAATTAAGGAGTTTTCCATAATCATAATTTAGGAAGAACGATAATATTTTTGTCAGGGATGGTTTTAAGGAACCATACTTATTTAAAAAATATTTTAATTTCCAAGGATTTTATATCATTTATATAATAATTTGGCGATTTTTAGGGTGAAAAATCTTTACCCCTGTAATGGCCTCTTCTGCTTAGGCATTTGAGGACCAACCCGCTAACCTATGTGATTCCTATAGGTTCGAGCGGGTACTGACAGTCAAGGAATCAGTCGAAGATTGATGCCATATATAGAAGATCTAGGGCATCAATATTATATCACCATTGGGTCGAAGAGGGCCCCTGGAGCCAAAGGCCACCTACATGCATGACATCCGGGCATTATTCAATGATGCATGCACTCGATTAAGTCTCCATGCGCATGCATGCAAGTCAAATGCAAATTAGAAGATAAAGTGACCTAATTAGGTCAAAAGTTAGGGTTTGCACATGCATGCAAGTCAACTGCAAGTTAGAAGATAAAGTGACCTAATTAGGTCAAAATTTAGGGTTTTCACAGTTGAAAGTTATAAAAGAAATATAAAGTGAATGGAGAGGTCACTTATGTGATAATTGATTTGTGGAGTCGAATTGGAGAGCTCGACGAGCTAAGTTGGGGTTGAGCGCATGCTCAACTAACTGGTGTATTTTGGCAGCGAAATCTATCTGCCCTAGTTCATCATCAGGTTGGATCATCCAGGTTCAACACTAGTTCATCATCAGGTTACATTCAGCAGTTGTTCTGGGAGGTTGATTATTCATCAAGCCAGAGGGTTTCACCGTCACATCGTGTCACCGTGATTAGAGACAAAGCAATTTGTTTTCCTACCTATAGGGTTCAGAACTTCTGCATGCTGCTTCCATCATCATTAGAGGGGTATAATAACCCTAGTTCACATCATCTGGGCTTCCAGCAGTAGCTTATTTATTATTCTGGAGCTTATACAGTTTGAGAGGAGGACGCATTCACATGTGGAGGACGATTTGGTGTATCTCCTTATTCCTCCGACAGAATTCTTGCATGCTGGGACCAGTCTCTTCACCGTCAGCTGATCTATATACATGCATTGATTTCTCCTATTTTATAACATCTCAGTATTTTTCTAGGGCACATATTTGCATGCATGCAAAGTTCGGGGTTTGCTTTCCTGTTTGATTACGGAGTAAGTCTATTAGCCATCTACAGTATACACATAAACAGGAAAATATTAGTTTGGGATATTACAGTGGTATCAGAGCTATTTTCCTTGCCAGCTGTGGGCATGCAAAAATTATAAATGAATCCAGGAGACCCATACAACATTACTCACAGGAGATAGAGGTATAGAGACAGAGAAGAGGAGTTAGAGGACATAGAATTGGGGAACAGAGAGTATCAGTTTGAAAAAGGAAAAGAAACAATGGCCGATGATGATCAAATAGCTTTCAATAATCTCATATCAGCCATAAAAATAACTCACCATTGGGAAAAAAGAAATGATGAGCATCTTTAGGAAAATGACTGAGAAGAATGGGCCCACCCCACACAGTCCCTTATTTCCCAATAGTGATAGGGTATCCACCAGGAGTAGTAGGGAGCACTTACATACCAACATGCAGAGCCATCCCCATATACAATCCTTTCCGACCTACCATGCCTCAATTCTTAGGTAGTCCAATTGCAGTGCCTCTAGCACAAGCAGAACCAGAAGAACCCATGAGTGCCTATCAGAGAGAATATAGGGCTTTAGGAGAGGACTTCCATTCATCCATGACCTTCACTGACTTCTGCCACTTTAAAAGTAAGAACAAACCCAAAGCTTACAATAGGCCATTCACCCAAAGCTATGAGTTACAACGCACTGTAGGGAAATTGACTATCCCTACCTTTGAGGGCACCCGGGGTGGCCCTGCTAGGAATTGGGTGCAGAAGTTGAATACATACTTCCAGCTCAACCCCATGATTGAGACATATGCCATTAAATTGGATACTTTGCATTTGGACGGAGAAGCACATGAGTGGTGGTACCACGGGTTAGTGACACTGGGTCACAACACCATCACCTCATACACAGATTTTACACAGAGGCCCATAGAGCGGTTTGATTGGAAGGATCCAGAGGTACATTTTAGGGAGCTGGCACAACTCAAGCAGACATGGAGTGCAGATGCTTTTATTTCTGAGTTTCAGAGGATAACAGTCATGGTCACAGATATATCAGAGAGCAGGTTGATTATGTTGTTCATTGAGGCTCTCATTGAACCCTTACTGGGATGGGTCAAGTCTTATAGGCCCACCACCCTAGCAGATGCCATCAGACGGACTAGAGACTTGCAGGATGCAGTGCCCAAAAATATGTTTCCTCCCAGGAGCAATGTTCCTATTAAAGATAAAGAAAGGAAACCATGGCCCAAGAAAGAATGGATGGACAATGATACCCGACATGACCTTAGAAGAAAAAAGTTATGTTTCACTTGCCAAGAACCATGGATACCAGGTCACAGATGTTCTGGAAAAGGAAAGGCCTACTACATAGAGGCTTATTCCGACAGTGAGGAGGATGAGGATTACCAGGATCAGGACCAGGGAGAGACAACAGAGACAGTTGCTTAGGGACAAGCCTCAGGAGGTACCATTGCTACCATGACAGGGGTTCCTAGATTCCACACTCTTCGGATCAGAGGTACCATACAGGGCCACAGAGTGGGAGTACTGATAGATGGTGGGGCATCCCATAATTTTATTGATGTTGCATGGGTTAAAAAGAGAGATATTCAGATTAAGAGATTTTATGGGTTTTCGGTAGCAGCAGCAGGTCACACCATGGAGTGTAGTCAGAGGATTCCTAAATTAAAGGTAACGCTTGGGAATTATACAGTGATAGAGACATTCTATGTGGTAGATGTACTTGACATGAATGTGGTACTAGGATTTCAGTGGTTGTATTCCATAGGGAAGTATTTCACAAATTACCAGACCATGGAGATGGAGTTTACAGGAGTAGAAGGACAGAAGGTGGTATTGAGAGGGATGAATACCTATCCTCCCATAGCAGTGACATCACACAGGATGGAGGCAGTACTCCGGCAGGGAGATATTGAGTGGGTTGCAGAGTGTATGGTTACCTTCAGGAAACCACTAGATGAGGCCACACAACATCCAACAGATATAGAGGCCTTACTACAGAAGCACAAGGTAGTATTTGGAGACCTTCCAGCAGCTTGACCTCCAGACAGGGGATTTGAGCACATTATTGAGTTAGAGGAGGGGACCCAAGCAGTTATCACCACTCCTTACAGAAATCCCAAGAGGTATAAATATGAGATTGAGAGTACAATCAAGGAACTACTCAAGCTGGGATACATCAAACCTAGCTCTAGTCCCTTTGCATCTTCAGTAGTGCTAGTGAAGAAAAAGGATGGAACCTTACGCATGTGCATTGATTACATGGCACTCAATAAGAAGACCATAAAGAACAAGTATCCCATCCCTAGGATTGATGAGTTAATGGATGAACTAAAGGGGGCAAAGTACTTTTCCGAAAATGATCTCCGCTCAGGGTACCATCAGATTCGGGTCAGGGAACAGGATGTTCCAAAGACCGCTTTCCGTTGCCACTACGGACATTATGAGTTTCTAGTGATGCCGTTTGGGCTCACTAATGCACCAACTACTTTCCAATAATGCATGAACCATATCTTCAGGACACAGTTGCATAAATATATTCTGGCATTCTTCGACGACATATTGATATACAGTCGGACTTGGGAAGAACATTTGAGACATCTTGATGAAGTACTTGGTATTCTACAGGAGCAGTCACTATATGCCAAAATGTCCAAGTGTAAGTTCGACGTGCAGGAGATGTTGTACTTAGGACATGTGATAGGGGCCAACGGGGTCCAGGTGCACTTAGAGAATATTCGGGTAATTTTGGATTGGCCTACACCTAAACATGTGACAGAACTGAGGGGATTTTTGGGCCTTTGCACCTACTACAAGAGGTATGTCAGCGGATTCTCACAAATGACTGCACCCCTCACAGATATTACCAAGAAGGGAGCATTTAGTTGGTCGGAGGTAGCACAACAAACATTCGAGAAAATGAAGGAGGTAATGAGTTCATGCCCAGTATTAGCTTTACTAGACTTTTCTCAATCCTTTGTGTTAGAATGTGGTGCCTTAGGAGAGGGAATTGGGGCAGTTTTGATGCAGAACAACCACCCCATTGCATTTGAGATCAGGAAGCTCAAAGACTATGAGCGCCACTATTCGATATATGACAAAGAGATGTTAGCTATCCTCCATGCGCTAACCAAGTTTAGGCAGTACTTAGTAGGTGCCAAGTTCAAGGTTAAGACATATCACAACAGCCTGAAATACTTCCTAGAGAAGAAAGAGCTAAACGAGAGACAACATAAATGGGTAAGTAAAATTTAGGCTTATGACTTCGAGATTGAGTACGTAAAGGGGAAGAGCAATGTAGTGGCCAATGCACTTTCTAGACGACCAACTACTTTATCCCTTATGAGCATCTCATCAGATTGGAGGTCTCATCTTTTGGTTGAGTACTCCAAAGATAAGTTTGCTTGCGAGCTATTGGATGGACATATTCAGGATGATAGGTACAGGGTCATTGATGATATCATATACTAAAAAAATAGAATCTTCTTGGTTCTAGAGTCTCCCCTCAAGAAGAAAATCTTACAGGCATCGCATGATTCACCATTAGCAGGGCATCAGGGGTTTCTCAAGACCTACAGACAAATTAGAGAAAGGTTCTCATGGAAAGGCCTCAAGAAAGATGTGATACAACATGTGAGGGACTGCAGCTTGTGCCAACAAAACAAAATAGAGAACATCCACCCAGCTGGTTTACTACATCCCTTACCTATTCTCGAGCATAAATGGGAGAGCATTTCTATGGACTTCATTACTGGGCTGCCCAAGGTCCAAGGCAGAGACTGCTTCTACGTAGTAGTGGACATATTGACTAAGTTTGCTCACTTCTTTGCCATATCATCAGATTATTCAACAACACAGGTAGCAGAACTATTTTTCAGAGAGGTATTTAGACTCCATGGGTTACCCAAGACCATTGTCAGTGACAGGGACAACAAATTCACAGGAGCCTTTTGGCAAGATATTTTTCGGTTAGTGGGGACCGAGTTAGCCATGAGCACAAGTTATCATTCGCAGAGTGACGGGAAGATAGAGATTGTTAATAAATGGATTGAGGGATACTTTAGAAATTACGTATCAGGTCAGCAGAGGACATGGATCAAATGGTTACACTTGGGTGAACATTGTTACAACACCACCTACCATATGACCATTAGGATGACCCCTTTCCGAGCCCTGTATGGGTATGATGCTTCCATGTTTGCAGACCGGATATTTGGTGATACCAGGGCCCCCACGGCCAAGGATTGGATTCAGGAGGGTCAAGATATCCTCAAGATACTAAGGGAGAACATAAAGGCTGCTTAGAATCAACAGAAAATATATGCAGACAAGCACAAAGTTGAGCACAGTTTTGGGGTGGGAGACTTCGTTTATTTATGCCTCCAGCCTTACTGACAGTCATCTCTTAAAAATACAGGAGAAAAAAAAGTCCAACCTCGTTTCTATGGTCCATACAAGATAATTCGGAAGGTCGAAAAGGTAGCATATGAGCTAGAACTACCCCCAGAGAGAAAGATTCACAACGTATTTCATGTCTCCAATCTCAAGAAGGTGGTTGGTCAACAGATTGTTACATCTTCCGAGCTGCGTCCCCTTGATGACGAGGGGCAATTGGTTTTGATTCCGGAGCACATCCTAGAGGTGCGAGAGCGAAAAATGAGGAACAGAATAATTAGAGATTACCTGGTTCAGTGGAAAGATCTGCCTATAGAGGAGGCTACTTGGAAGGTAGAACAGGTATTACAACACCCAGCTTTACAGTTGCTTGAGGACAAGAAAATTCGAGCCGGGAGGACTGTAATGTCCTCTTCTGCTTAGGCATTTGAGGACCAACCCGCTAACCTATGTGATTCCTATAGGTTCGAGCGGGTACTGATAGTCAAGGAATCGGCTGAAGACTGATGCCATATATAGAAGATCTAGGGCATCAATATTATATCACCATTGGGTCGAAGAGGGCCCCTAGAGCCAAAGGCCACCTGCATGCATGACATCCGGGCATTATTTAATGATGCATGCACCCAATTAAGTCTCCATGCGCATTCATGCAAGTCAACTGCAAATTAGAAGATAAAGTGACCTAATTAGGTCAAAAGTTAGGGTTTGTGCATGCATGCAAGTCAACTGCAAGTTAGAAGATAAAGTGACCTAATTAGGTCAAAAGTTAGGGTTTTCGCAGTTGAAAGTTATAAAACAAAGATAAAGTGAATGGAGAGTTAACTTATGTGATAATTGATTTGTGGAGTCGAATTGGAGAGCTCGGCGAGCTAAGTTGGGGTTGAGCGCATGCTCAACTAACTGGTGTATTTCGGCAACGAAATCTATCTACCCTAGTTCATCATCAGGTTGGATCATCCAGGTTCAACACTAGTTCATCATCAAGTTACATTCAACAGTTATTGTGGGAGGTTGATTATTCATCCAGCCAGAGGGTTTCACTGTCACACCGTGTCACCATGATTAGAGACAAAGCAATTCGTTTTCCTACGTACTGGGTTCAGAATTTCTGCATGCTGCTTCCATCATCATCAGAGGGGTATTATTACCCTAGTGCACATCATCCGGGCTTCCAGCAGCAGCTTATTTATTATTCTGGAGCTTGTACAGTTTGAGAGGAGGGCACATTCACCTGTGGGTGACGATTTGGTGTATCTCCTTATTCCTCCAGTAGAATCCTTGCATGCCGGGACCAGTCTCTTCACCATCAGCTGATCTATATACTGGTATGTACATGCATTGATTTCTCCTATTTTATAGCATCTCAATATTTTTCTAGGGCACATATTTGCATGCAACTACATGCATGCAAAGTTTGGGGTTTGCTTTCCTATTTGATTAAGGAGTAAGTCTATTGACCATCTATAGTATACACATAAACATGAAAATATCAGTTTGGGATATTACAACCCCATCAAAATTGGGCAAAATAAGGCTTCAAAAAATGCAAAATGGAAAATCTTTTTTGGGAGAAAAACATGCAAAAATAGCCCACTGGGCTAAAATTCGTTCCTAAAATTATCCCTGATTTTTGTTCCTTGTAAGAGTGCATACAATTCAACTTGGTTATTAATCATGATCAATTTAACTCTATAATATTTTAATTAATGATTGATTATTATACATAATTATATTGTGTTATAATAATATTATAAATATAATATAAATTACTTAGCTAAAGTTCTGTGGGTTAGTTCAAGTGGTCAAGTGCTGCAAGTTGTGAGTAGAAGGTTTCGGGGTTAAGTCCCAGGGAGGCTATACATCACTATATAAGGGCCTCACTTGATGTCCCCATCAGGTTAACTTTGTAATCAGAGCGAATGGGTGAGGCCCCTTCGGGTGGACCCCTATGCATTGTTCCCGTGGACGTAACAAGCCCCGCTCGTGGTAGGTGAACCACAATATAAATAAATTATGTAGCTATACAATATTTTTATAGGAATAATTTTTGTTTAAACATTTTGGATATTTTGGTATTTTTTTATTATCAAAATTCAATGATTTTTTTTCCAAATCTGAATTGTGAACTGTTTAAATCACGTTTTTGAATCTATAGATAGATTCAACATCCTTTAGTATGATAGAGACACTCAGATTATACAAGTTTAATAATTAAACATTGAATATGGTTTACAATTGTGGATCATACTATGATACCAAATATCTGCTTTTAGTTATGAGTGGCACTAATGCATATGTTGTGAAGAAATTCAAAGACATGATTATGTTAGAAGTGTTTGGTGCATAGGTTGAAAGTCTAATGGTTGAGTTATGGGTGACACTAATGCATGTGTTGTGAAGAAATTCAAAGACATGATTAGGTTAGAAGTGTTTGGTGCATAGGTTGAAAGTCTAATTGTTGAGGTATAGGAAAAAGTAGTGTTTTATTGGGGTAGATTGTTAAAACAACTTTAGAGCCTATTTACAATCAATACCCTTTAGAGAAGTTAGTTGATCATATCTTGAACTCTACACATCATGTGCATGAGTAACATGGGAAATGTTGATGACTTCGATATGGTGACTTTTGTGGATAGGTGACCAATTATTTTGCAACTTGCTAAGTCATTCCTTGTGCCACATTGCTTTAATTGTTAGCATATTGATTGGCCGTTCGTACACAAAAAGTTCACCCGCCCTCACATGAATTGACATCTTGGATTCAAGATCTTTTCCTTTTGTAACAATTTTTTTTTAACAAATTTTCATGTGACATCTAGGATTCAAGATCTTTTCCTTTTGTAACAAATTTTCATGTGACATCTACGATTCGAGATCTTTTCCTTTTGTAACAAATTTGACTTTAATTTGTAGATTCTTGATACTTTTATATTCAATAAAAAATACAAAATCATTTAAGTGGAATTCTCTGTTTGTTTCCAGATTTGACATTAAGCTATTTAGATTTTATACATTAGTTATAAATAAATATGAATATTTGAAACTTCATAGAATTTGGATAGTTTTTTAAATATGTACATTTTTCTGTCATTGTTGCTGTTTTCTAAAGATGTCTTCGCTGTTATCTGACCATTATGATCTCGATTTTGTAGATTCCTTGCACTTTTAACAATAAAAAATACAAAATCATTTGAGTGAGCACAATTGTCACTTCATTTTTAGATTTGACATTAAGCTATTTATATTTTATACATTGTTGTAAAGAAGTATGGATAGTTGGAGCTGCTTAGGACTTGCATAGTTTTTGAGTTATGTGCATTGTTGTCGTTGTTTATGTTTTTCCTGTATACTGTTCTGCATAGAAATTATGACATGGTCTTTAGAATTATGATACCAATTTTGGGTGTGGTAGACCTGTTGTGTCCATTGTTGTCATTCCAACTATCCACTTTTTCAGATTGTTGTCATCTCAACTATCCACTTTTAAAAATAGGAAAAAGTCCTCGCACTTACTTAGAATATGTGTCTCCTATTATTGTTTCACCAATACTCTTTGCAATTAGGACAAAATGCTTGTGGGTGTTTGTAGCTTTAGCAACTTTGATATGTATGTCATGTAAATTAGCTCTATGAATTTTTTTGCATGGTTTACTTTGGATTGGGCTTATGTCACGGTTGTAAGAACTTATGATGATGTTTATAGCTAATCTACGAGAAAAAGAAGCTATGCACATTGCTTCTTTTATCCCTTATTCCTTTAGGACTATGTTTTCGGCTTCTTGGCCAAATCACAACTCGGGTTTCTTTTTAAATTCATTGGCCTCATCTCATTGCTGGAATCTTGCAACATATTAATTCCAATTCAACCAAAGAATCAGCTAGCCCTCTGACATTGTACACATTTCTTTGGAAAAAAATGGCATTTTTGTAAGTGGTGGTAGTGTACCAAAGGCACAAATATTTGAGGACAATTCCTCCTCTATTACTATTCCAACCAATTTATGTTTCCACAATTCTTGCAACTTGCCAAATAAACCATATTTTCCAGAGCTACACAAAGCAGACAAATTTGACTATAGAACATTTAGTTCTAGGATATTCATCGCATAGATGGCAACAAAACAAATGATACTTGCAAAAATCATTGTATTGAAACATGATATAATTGAAATTGTCTAGATTTGTTATACCCATTGTTATTGTTTCAATAATCCACTTTGTTAATTAGGACACAAGGCTCACAACTACTTAGAAGTTGT
Organism: Pseudotsuga menziesii; assembly: GCA_001517045.1. Classification (NCBI taxonomy): domain Eukaryota; kingdom Viridiplantae; phylum Streptophyta; class Pinopsida; order Pinales; family Pinaceae; genus Pseudotsuga; species Pseudotsuga menziesii. The sequence continues at coordinate 28,890 of LPNX010636415.1, forward strand.
GCACTTGCACTATTCACTTCAATGTTATTTTGACCATGTTCAACTTTGCATTCAGATTGTGCCATAGTTTCCAACAACTCTAATACTGTTCAGAGTTGAAATAGGGAAAAAAGAAACTATGCACATTGTTGTTTTAATCATTGATGCATTAAGGGCTATGTTCATGCCTCCTTGACCCAACTATGGATACAATATGTTTCTACATTGATTTTTTGTTTCTAAATGGAACGTTTGGAAAAACCTATTTACCTATGTTTCAAATGTTTCTTCTTTGTTCCAAATGGTATGGCTTTTGTGATGCTCTATGTTTCTGTTGCAAGCAATACTTGTGTATATGGAATTGAAGTTGTCAACTAATGCAATACTTTGCATGTTTCTTGCAAGCTTTATATATATTTCAAAGTATATGTAGCATTTCCCTGTAGATTGATTTCAACCTATCTTGTCCTTGAAAACAACTGCAATGGAAGTCTTCAAATTGCCGACCTTAGATGTTATGGATTCTCACAAGTGCCACTATACTTTTGGTTTGATTCATGTTCCCTATGTTCCTCTCTTGACATCAACTAGTGCTCTAGACATTATGCTATCAACACTTAGTCTAGAAGAAGTTCATGGATTCTAGACCACTTTCCCCCTATTAGAACATTCTGAATTATAACGTCTTTGAACATAGTTGGTGCAATGAGAAAGATGAAATAGAGACAAGTGCTATTGCACAAATTTAGAGCATAGAGATTGTAAATGGTGATTGAGTACTTTTGCATAATCCTAACTAAATAAATGAAAATCCTCTAAATGCTTGATCTAGTTTGCATATGTCAAGTTCTCATGCAATTCTTACTGTCTTGTTGCTTAATAGGATTTGTGGATCTGAATTTCCTTTTAAATAGTGTTGTTACAAGACCCATATTTCCAATATGTAATAAATCTCTACACTTGCAATGTTGTTGTAATCCTCTGTTAGAAAAAAAGGATCGCAGAGCAATAACAATAAATAATAAACAATAAACAAGATGTAAATATTAAAACATATTACAAGAGAGACATATATATAACATGGTTCACCCAAGATGGGCTACGCCTACACTGAAATTTCTAGTCCTTTGTTATTATACCATCCAACAAAAAGAAGGGATACAACCTGCAACAGCCTCGCCACACTTCCTCTTCACTCTCTCATAGTCTCTTTCACATAATCACAGAGATTGTTTTACAATGCTACAATACAATACACATCTGTATTACAATGATTTCATTTAATAGGGGAATTACCATGGGAAAATACCATGGGTCGCCGAATACCATGGGCTCGTAAACTATTGGCCAACAAATATACCAAAAAATTCTTTCGGGGGGCTTCTCCCATGACCCCCCTTTCTCGGGGTCGCAACCCCCAAACCTCCGCGGGGGAACGATGACCCCCCGCATCCCCTTGATGGGACAATTATATAGTAAAACTACGATACAAACATGGCCGAACAATAACATCTTTGAATCGAGAAGATCAAGTTCCAAAACCAAAATCCTCTTGCACATTAATATCTTGGTTCTCTTGTCTTCAAATTCTAGACCACTTTTCCCCCTACTAGAACAAATGTTAATGAGGATTGAGTAGTTTTGCATAATGCCAATGAAAGAAATCCAAATTCTCTACATGCTTAATATGTTTTACATACATGAATTTCTCATGTGGTTCCTATTTCACTATTGTTGAGTAGGTTTTATGGATTTAAATTGTATTTTAAACAATATTGTTACAATGTATCCTTAGATTGTTCAAAAACCAATTGTTCCAGTTTCTTGAGCCCAGTTATTTCAATGCATTTGGCAGGTGAGCTTCTCCGCTTTTGAAAGTAGCTTATTTTCCCTAAGCAATGTAGCTACATTGTCCTATTCTGCATGGACAACATGGACCAATCTTTCCATGTGCCAACCTCTTTAGGTACATTTAGCAAAATTTCCATTTGGACTTGAAAGAATGAAGCAATTGACCTCACATTAGCTAGATTCCGTTTGTTTCGTTTGCATAATTTCTATTATAATCCATGAGATTGTCTATGCAATTCATTGGTAGTTCTTTCTCATTTTCATTACACATCAATATAAATACAACAAGGAATTGTGAGCCACTTCTACAATTGTCTAGATAAAAAAGACTCTATGGCAACATCATCATTGAAAACAAAATTGTATATTCAATACTTGGCAGTATTGCACAATGTGATAAATGTTCTTATGTACTTGAAATAAATGTTGTTGACAACTTCGTAGGCAAATGATCAGATTGGAAGTGCATTACGGGGTGATATCTTTTTCATCAAATGGTTTTCCAGATGGTTGGATGTGCCAATAAATGTTTGGTCATTAACAAAGCAAAAAAATTATCTCCATTTCTAATGCAAAATATATAGTTTTTCCATGATCAAAATCCATTGTCTGGAAACTTTGAGCCATTGCTAGCTTACAAATAACTGTATTTGACTCAAAACATAAATTTGTTCATTGATAATTGCAATTGTGCAAATCAGTACCCTAGTAATGAAATTGAACTAATAAAAATTGAAGGAGAATTATCATGAAAAGGCTTTCATATTGCTAGTTCCATTACCAATGATTGTCATGATTCATGGTTTGACTCGAGTTATGTCTTCACAACAACATTTTATGTGCATGCACTTAGAAAGGAAATAAATATAAACTAACATATTCAGGTGTCCTTCATCAAGAAAACATATACAAACATCTTTTCAAAGAATGCTCATCATAAAAATGAATATACAAGAGTTCACGATCACCTATGACTTGCAATGAAAGGGTCCCCTGTAGCTATCTAAGGGAGGGTTCGCTTGATCTTTTGGTAGTCCATGATCCAACTCCAACCAGATACATAGTCTCTAACAATGTGAGAATGGAACACAAAGGTAGTTCTGGTCTCGAGGATATTTTTGCAGAGTGACGACTCAAGTAATGAATGGATAATTGGGTATTAAATGAAGGGCCTTTTTTTTTGTAAGTATGGAGTCTTTCATTATATTATCAACAAAAGAGATTACAAACGGAGTTTACAAAACTGGGCCAAAACCACAACCTTTACCTAGCCCTTCCCACATAAACTTGTCAAAAAGTCACCCAAAAATCCCTTACATTAGCATTCTCCATGGGATCAAGATGGCATATAGTTTCTGAGAAAAACTTAACAAGCTTGCACATCTTAAAGCTTGCACAAAACATTCTATGCTTACCGTATGGTGAATCCTGCAGACTATTGAAATCCAACTAACCATACAAACTAAAACATGTTTGTATGCCAATGTTGTTCCCCAACATATCCCAGAATTCTCATTCTGGCAGGATCAAAGCATTACGTACGATAGGTCTAGGATGCCACCTTGGCGAGGTCCTTCCTCAGCGGGATGCGAATTCGCCACACGAGGCGGAGTTGGCGAAACCGGTACTTCGAGCCGCTTGAGGAGTAGGTCAACCTTCCTATTCAACTAGTTGATATTGGCCGTAATATCAGCTCTCCACTGTTCCATTCGATCAGCTGCATTCTCTGCTGCTTCTTTATGCTAGGATTCCTGCCCGACTAGGTTTTTCATTACGGAGTATAATGCGACTATATTCTCATACATGCTGGATCTGCAAACCGAGTGCCCCGAGTCTAGAATCCAGTCCTCTGCCTTTTGACATTCTTCCTGAAGTATTTCCTTATCAAACTCTGCCCACAACCGATTTTCTGCATCGTTGACTCTTCGTTGAATCTCGCTAGGGAGTTCGAGCTCATACATCCTTGCTTCCCGCAATGCTTTTCACTGTGCTCTTGTGCATCTCCCTGACTCATCCTCTTAGATGGCTGGACGTTCCCCCTCCCTTTGCTATTGTCCATGGTCTTGGCCCGCCTTTCACACATAAGCCTTACCAAAAACAATACCTTCCTTGTTCAAGAAGTTCTTGTTATAGAAACAACCTAGCAGAAACAACGAATGCGATTATTACCGTCATCCCCAACCTCTCTAAATATCAAGTTTCGAATTAGGAGCATCATTTCTACACTACAGATCATGATGCTGTGGGTACACTTCTTAGTCCGGATTACATTCCGCTCGCACAAAAAACCAGATTCTCCTTCTCTAGCAGTCATTCTTCCACTTCTGCGAAAAGATGGAGTCCGGGCCTCAGCTTGAGGAGGAATTAAAGACCACCAGATATTCACATGGCTACTCCCCCTTCTATCCATCAACCACATGCCTTGATTATATATTTTGATCTTCTTGATGTCCCACCTAGTTCATTTCATGATTACCCTACATGTCTTGATTTGTGAGACGAACAGAGTTGGATTATCTGGTCTCATCGGTCATCTCATTCCACACTTTGAATTTAAATTCACGACCTATTTCCGTACCCATGTTTTCTAACATGTCTGCCACCTTATTCCCTTGACGGCGGGTGTGATTGAAGCTTACTGCCAATCCGTCTCACATAACCCCTTGGAGTCTCTCCACCCTCCCTTCCAAGCGCCACGATTGCGCCACCTTAGTAGTGTGCGTGCCATTCTAGAGTTTGATTTCCATTTGGATGATTACCTGGGAGTCACCTTCTATGATGATTGACATCCAACTATTCTCCTTAATCATTACGATACCTTGCAAGAGGCCTTCAATTTCGACATCATTATTGGTATCCCACTTGATGAAGCCATAGAAAAAACCTTTCATTCTTCCTCTACTGTCATGTACAATGAACCCATAACTTGCCATGCTTGGGTTACCTTTGGACGCTCCGTCGAAATTGAGCTTAAGCACTCCCTCTCGAGGAGGTTCCCATTTAGTATTACTATATAGTGCTTTGGGGGGTCTAATCTTGTTTTCTTCCGGCTGCGAAGGGCGTGATAGGTTCCATGATTGCAGGATGGGGGCTTCTGTCCCACTGGCTTCCCAATCCTCCTTGCTCTAGGCCCCTACCTTTACGGTTTCTCTCATTTTGGTCATGATAGTGTCCTAGACTTTACTAGCATTACAAATTTTCCCCTGGAAGGTTCTTGAATTCTGCTCGTGCCACACTTCCCATAACAAAAAGTGGGGAAAAAGTTCCCATAAGTAATTCAGTATGGGATTTTTGAAGGGCTTGCTGGACCACTTGAAAATGGCCATGTTCGGGTGTCGTCTTATCCGGTTCGTTCTCCTAGAGAGTTCTGCTCCTCGGTCCCAGATGGTAGTTGAGAATTTGCAGGTATTCAAAAGGTGGCTGGTAGTCTCATGTTCTGACTCGAACATGAAGCAATGGTAAGGGCCAACCATCCCTCTTTTCATGATATTTTCACCTGTAAGAATTATGTTCTCAGTACAAGCCAACTGAGGATAATAATTTTGGCCATAATTTCTTTTTCCACATATTCCCCCTTTTTTATCTATGGGTTGGATGCCCGCTCCAATCAGGATATTGTCAGCTTCTTTGGTTGTGAAAGACCCCTTTTGGCTGTAACCCCACCAAAGCTTTTCATTTTCTGGGTGAGTTCGTATCCATTAGTTGTCCAGGGTTTATTCCAGTTTATCCACTTCCTCTCCTGGGCCAAAACGAACCCACCATGCCCTGTAAGCCCATACTCAAAAGTCTTGTTCGTATGTCTGATTCTTCCAGATATCACTTACCCTAATCAAACCTTGGGCTCTATAGGATTCCCTTATTTGTTGGAAATCCTCTCCACATCCAAGTGGGGGTAATTGTTGCGAGGAATCCTCCCACACCTGGGCTGTCTGGCCATTCTGAACTTCCCAGAAAATGTGGTCCTCGACCAAACTCCTTCCTTGCCAAGCCGCTCACCATATATGAGACCTTAAACAGTCGTCTTAGATGTGAATGAGCTCTTTTTTCTCCCACCCTTCCGCATATTTGATATGCCATACTTCCGTCCATGGTTCTCTGTCATGGAATAACCATCTCCACCAAAGCTTGGCCCTGCTCACTATATTGGCCTTCTCAGGGTCTCTGAGACCCAAGTCTCCATGATGCTTCGGCGTACAAACCGCTTCCCAGTTCACCAAGTCCCACTTCCTTTTTTCATTATTCCCACTTCACAAGAAATCCCTTTGCATGTTCCTAATCTTCTTCAGGACTGCTTTCGGGGCTGTCAAGGTGGCCAGAAGATAGGTTGGAATATCCTTAAGGAAATATTTTACCAACACCATTATGCTTGCTAGGTTGAGGGGCCCTAGAGTCCAGTTCATCAAGTGTTTTTTTCATATTGTCAAGAAGTTCCTTCCAGGAACCCTTCTTTGCTAGTGAATTTACTAGAGGTGTTCCGAGATATTTGGATGGAAGGGAGCTCTTCTGGAAGCCCAAGATGTGACAAATGTTTCGTTTGGTGATCCTAGGCGTATTGAAGAAGAAAACATGAGACTTCTGACCATTAGCCTCCAACACCAAGGCTTTGCCAAAATCCAGCAAGCATTGCTTGAACTTCCTAGCCTCTTGGACTAAGGGGTAACCCATTAACATTGTGTCATCCACAAATTGTTGGTGAGTTTGTTTAGCTGCTAACGGATGAATTCTGATCCCCATGATTTCGTTGCTATCCAGGGAGGCTGCAATTGCTCGACCCAACCCTTCCTCCATTAGAATAAAGAGGAAAGGGGATAAGGTATCCCCTTGCCTGATCCCCCTTGTCGGTTTGAAAGTTCCAGAGGGGACTCCATGGACTAAAATAGAGAAGAGGGTTGATGTTATTAAGCTCATTATCCATTCCACCCAATCTCTTCGAAACCCAAAAGCTTTGAGCATGCTTCTAATGAATTTCTAGTTAAGCTTGTCATAAGATTTTGCAATGTCCAAATTAACCATCATGCCTATAATTTTTGAACTTTTATGGAATGGAGCAATTCATGGACCAGAATAATACCGTCTGTTATCTGCAGACCAACCACAAAACCTGTCTGTTCCGAGGATATTAGGTTCGGAAGGAGGGGCTTCAATCTGTTTGCAATTAATTTAGTAGTAATCTTATAGATGACATTGTAGAGGATTATCGACCTAAATTTGTCTAGGGAGTCGGGCCCTTCACATTTCAGAATGAGCATGATAAAGGTTGCAATGAACGCTGGAAGAATTCGTTCAAAGACCCTAGAGTCTTACACAATCCTCGAGACGTCCATCTTGATTAGATCATAGAATTGGTGAAAAAAGTTTACTGTAAATCCATCTGGGCCTAGGTTCATTCCTTCCTTCATCTAAAAAACCGCTTCCTCTACCTTCGGGAGGGTTATAGGTTTCACCAGTAGGTCATTTTGATCCTAGGTGACCAGAAACAATATGAGCTGGGTAATTTTGGCAATGTCCTCCCTCTTGTCTTGCCTTGGTTCAGACATTATCTCAGAAAAATATTGGTTCAGAGAAGTCTCTATACCTTCCCTGGTTTCCTCCTGTTCACCTGTAGCGTTCTTGATGGAGAAGATTTTGTTTTGCATCCTGTTTTGGATGACCGATCATTGGAAAAATTTCGTGTTCCTCTCCCCTTCTTTTAGCCACAGGTTCCTGGATTTTTGTCGCCAGAGAATTTCCTCCTGCTTTTGTCGCTCCTCTAATTGAGAACAAAGTCTAGATTCTTCCATTTCCAGGTTGCTATTGTATGCTCCATTCATCCCAATGGATTGGATCTCCTGGATGCAGGATTCAATGAGCTTTTTGTCTGCAAAAATATTCCCAAATTCTTCCTTGTTCCATTTTTTGATTATATTTTTCAACCCTTTTAGTTTCTGTTGGAATTTATAAAGGCAACTGTTTCTTTGTCATCCACAAAAGCTGAATACAAAGCTTTTAAAACCAGTGCTACTTGTGAAGCCATTTGGTTGAGGTGCATTCTGGAAGATGTTGGAGCACAACAAAAACAAGCTATCAGAATCCGGTGTGCCAATCAAAGTTCAATTAAGCTGGCACACAATCCAAGCATATTGAGGTGCGGCATCATTTTGTCAAAGAAAAGTTTGAGTCTCAAGAAATTGAACTCATCTATTATAATGCAAGTGCTAATGTTGCTGATATTTTTACTAAACCAGTTGGAAGGATCCATTTTGAGGATCTTAGGAAGAAATTAGGTGTTGTCAATAATCCATTTCTGCATTAAAGAAGGCTGTTAGATATAATACAAAAATATATTCATATGTTTTCTATATCTAGATTTCTTGTTCAAATAACTCGAAAACTAACACAAAGAAAATGCCAATGCGTTCTTCGCACTATGAAAACTTCTACAAAGAATTATGTCACTGCCCATTGAGAGACATATTCTTTGTCCCTTTTTGGGTTCGGTGAACGCCTTTTTGGGTAGGGGAAGATAGTATAACTGTATCCGATGCCCTGAGAATCGAACCTGGACTGGTTGTTGAGTATGGACATGAAATTTTGTGGAGGCGGGCTTACTTGTACAACTTTGCTATCTTCATCTCGATTTCGGATTGACCATACACAAAGGAAGGGCCCATCTCTGACTGTACGTGGAATTATTTATCATTTGGACTATCGGCACTTCTCTAATGGACCCCTTTGTCTGCTTAAAAGCAGCTTTTATTTGCAAGTTCAAAGCCACACGTTTGGCAGCTTTTATTTGCAAGTTCAAAGCCACATGTTTATAATCATCTGATCTTACGTATCTTATAAAATGGACAAACCAATTCCTCACGAGCTGTATCAGCCAAATTTAATTTAAATGTTTACAAAGTTTCTCATTCATTTTCGCTAGTGATAGAATGAAATGGAACTTATGGAACTTACGAATCTTACTCATGATATGAGTAGTGTAAACCAATGCACTAACATTTTCTCTTAACAAAAAAAAGTGCAGGATATTGCCAAGAATACTGCAAGCCACCTATAGACTACAGCGTATAAATGTCAACACCAAATTTGTCTTAAAACATCTAACAGCAATACATTTATTATTGCTTAGATTTATCTTATGATTAATCCATTCGCAAAGTGCATGGTGTCACAGTCACCTTGAAAAGTAACCAGGCCTGAAGTCCTGCCGTTGCACGTAGCTGCAGATTGGCAATAATCGGCATGTCGAAAATCTTGATCTGATCCATCTGAGCACCGTCAAACTTTTTGGGATGTTTTGTCCAAGGTTCAGCACTGTACAAGTATAAATGGGTCCATAAAATAACTTCTGCCATCGCCATGGAAACGAGTGACGCAGTCACCAAGTGAAATCCGCTCATTATTGTAATGTTGAAAAAAACATGAATCCTCGTCACGATGTTGAATAATATCATCATAATGTTGAAAAAATATTAATTCCATCCCCGTGAAGTTTGAAAAAAACATGGATAACTTTGAAGACAACAATATTTGCGCATTCGTTTTTCTAAGTTTGGATAGAGAAATAGTCAGAAATTCTAAGTTTGGATAGAGAAATAGTGATGACTTAACTTCTATAAATGCCAACTGCCCTACTACTACAGTCCAGAAAAATTGAGTTACATATGTTACTCAAGATATATGTGCAATAGTATTTTCTAAGAGAAATTGAAGTTAATTATGCTGAATAGGTTTTTGAGATTGTCTTTCTCACAATGTGGTACATTTAGTAAGTGGGTGTACTGTTGGTGTATGTAGGATTTTCTATATGTAGTTCATATGTTACTTTTCCTTTTATATGGGTCTTTTTAATGTGGTAAGTGTGGTGTGGTGTTGATGTATGTGTGAATTTTTATGTTTTTTTGGTAGGTAGGTAGGTGAGATGGGTCTCTATATCTTACTTTTAATATATGTAGTTCATATGTTACTTTCTTTTGTTGTTGGACAGATGAGTGAGATGTTTTTATATATGTTACTTTACATATGTTGGTTTATATCACTTTTATTTATTATTATTAGTTATGTTGAACTAGTCTTTAAGATTGTCTTTTTCACAATTTTAAGTGGGTAAGATGTTCTTCAATATTTTGGTTTACATGTTACTTTTCTTTGTTGTTAATTACCTTAAATTAGTTTTTCATATTGGCAAGTGGGTGAGATGTGTTTTAGTAGATTAATTTCTATATACTGAATTATATGTCACTTTTCTTTATCGTTGGGTAGATGGGTGAGATGTGCCTCCATAAGTTGGTTTAAATGCTTGTTTTCTTTGTTTTTTTAGGGTTTATAATAATTAATTTATATTTGGACATTGTATGAAAAATGATTAAGTGTATCTACCAGCATTGTGATAATAATAATAATAAACTAAATAAAAAAGTGACTTCCCTAATGACTTCCTTATTAAGATCCCTCTAATTAGCAAGTTACCATGAATGATCAAATTTCAAATTTAAAAAGGTAGGATGCATTTCAATTTGAAGGGTATATATTCATTGAAAACTTTCAATAATGAGAAGTTGCATAAATAATTATATACTTTCATTAACAAGAGAAAGCTAACTAACCACTTATTTTAAGCTATCAAAATTATTAATATTATTTCATTTCACATTATTTAAAGTTATCCAAATTATTAATATTACGGATAGAAATTTCTTTCATTCATTTAATATTATTCAAAATGATCAAATTTATATCATTAAAGAAATGATAAATCTTGAAATAATATAAATTTATATCATTAAAAAAATACAAAATCAAAATAACACAAATATCATAACAACTATAAAGAAATTTGAAAATGACAATATTATTAATGTTATTTGTAAAAATTGCTTTTATCAATTTAATATTATTTTAAGTTATCAAAATTATTAATATTATTTATAAAAATTGTTTTCATCCATTTAACATTATTCAAAGTTAAGAAATATAAAACTAAAATAACAAAAATTTATGTCATTAAGAAATACGAGATCAAATTCACATAAATATCATCCTAATTAAAAGGAATTTGAAAAGAACAATAACTCGAGGATCAATTTGATAATTTTTCTAATCATAAATAGTCTTGTAGTCTTGGATCTTAGTTTCTCCAACAACATGCCATAAGATGAACACTATTCTCATAGGTCAAATACAACTGATCTATATTTTCTTCACACATTGCCCACATCTACATCTAGATATCCTTGTTATGAAGTAGTTAGTGCAAAAATTGATTAGTATGAAGGCTCGAGTGAATTCAACACATCATTTCACAAATTTCTTTCCCATTGCAGCCATGGCTTCATATCGATGTTAGTTAAGGCTCTAATTGTGTATGGAGTATGTACTTCAATCTGTAATTGATGAGTGTGATTCTACCACAGAACAAGGAAATCATCAAATGTTTCCAAAATAAGAACTAGTAAGCTATGAAAGTGACAAAGAAAACCAAAAGAGAGGAGCCACATAAATCTGAACACAACTTCAAAAGAATGTTAGTAGATAAGGAAAGGAATCTCAATTGTAATAGTGAAGGAAAGGCTATCAAAGTGAGATCATGTTTCCAATGGCTAACTGTAGAGCGTGGGAAACACTTCAATCACTTTAATACAGTGGTTTTGAGAGTGCCATTATTGTACCATGACCCTACGAGACATCAAAATAAAGTATGTAGCAAGATCATTGAATATAATAACAAAGAAAACTGTGAAAGTCAAAGCTCCAATCTTTATAAAATCATGTTAGCAAAGTTGGTAACAAAAAGTGTCAAGCTTGTGCAATTCTGCAGTTGATTGAATCAAGTGGAAATATAATAGATTTTTTGGTAAGAGAGTCATAAAAATGATAGCAAATTATAAATACTTTACTAAAATCAATATAGACCCATCTTAAATCTAAATGCTACTCTTATTGTATCCCTAAAAAATTGAAATTGAAATTTACAAGAGTAGACTATACATGCTTAATGTCACACCACGCTTAAAATTCACAAATAAATTTCTTGAACTTACACATGAATCTATTTATGAACCCTTTAAGCAATGGAGATAGCCTCTCACATTTATGTTTAATTTGATTTTTATTGAAATATATGCACAATATATGATGATAATGATAATTAACATCTACTGAGACCAACTTTGGTCTATTGGACCTTGAGCAATTACTTTGTTTGTTGTAACAAATTATTCCTATGCCAAAAAAACTCAGAAATAAGGGTATGGAGGTCACCATAGTTTTGATAACTTAGAAGATTAGAGAGATTAGTTTTATAGTAAAGATAGAGAAATTGAGATCTAATATGGTTGTACGTAGGGCACTCTAAGACTTGAAAGTAATATTCATCTTCATATCTCTTAGTTTCACAAAAATGACAAATCATATCCTCCCATGATGTTTTAGGAATTGTCCAACTCCCTATTTCACTATGAAGTTCATGATCTAGTTAGTTCTTATTTTGGCCACGTTAGTTTTCCTTTACGCTAATTATGTCCATATAAGGATATATCTTAGAATTTTGGGGTGGAATACCATCTATAATTTTTCACCTATGGACGAGAATGAGACAAGTGTACTGTCGAGATTGATTCTATAGGTGTTGTCCAAAATTCATAAATAACAATTTCAAAAAAATAAAAAATAGCTTAGTACATTTTGTGATAGTTGGACAAATTAAACTTCAACTTCAAATTTTCAATTATTAAATACAACTATTCAATTTTTAGATACAACTATGAGATTGATTCCATTGATGATACAATTATTAGCTTAACTTCAACTCTACTCATGAATTTGAACTCCAATTCCTGATATATTAACTCTTAGATAGAACTATTAGCTTAACTTCAACCATGAGTAGTTACAGTAATATTGGATAACTATTGGCTTAACTATTAAATATAATTATTTGCTTAATTCCAATGATTCTACAAATATTAACTTAACTTCAACTCTAATTGCACTTATATTGGATAACTATTATATTAATTATTAGATAACTATTAGGTTAACTCCAATAGTGATACAACTATTACAAAAAATTTAGATGAACGTGGTAATTAAAACATGGTAACAAAAAACTATTAGATGAATGTGTAGTTGTACTCCATTCACTCCAATAAGCTTTCCATTTGGCAACATATCATCATGAGAACAATAAGTTATGTAATCTCATCATAGGGTGATAGACTCAATGCAATCTATAAATATGAATAAGAAGGGATGAGGGTTCTCAATTTTTTTCTGTGGGCCTATTAGGAACATATGGTTGTTATTAGTTAAAATAAAGAGATACCTTGGTTATTAATATGATGTTCTAGATTAAGGTTACTGACTTTTTTTGTAGTATTTTGGTATTTTAGATTAGGGTTAATGATCTTTTTTAGTATTTTGGCTTCTTTTAGACTCTAATTTTTTTTAGTCCTACATTGTTAATTTAAAAGTAATAATATTTTCAATATCTGGATGACATTAAAGATATAAATACCATAGCAAAATGCATTTTTAGTGTTTCTCTTAATTGAGATAAAGACATGTAGAGCATTGAATGAAGCACACTCTTATCTACTTCATGTTGCATGTGTATATTGATAATATGCATGTGCATATCAGGCACACTCTATCTCCTTCATATTGCATGTGTAAATTTAATATATCTGCACATATAGCACGCTCTGTTTTCTTAATGTTACATGTGCATAAAGACTTTTGGCATAAATTTGGATGCTACTTAAGAAACGTATCCGCTTAGTGCATATGTAGAAGTTGAAGTATATTTTTATTTCAAATGCATTTCTTTGAGATTGTTTTTCTTACTTTGTAGTATCTATATTTATATAGTATTTTATATTTTGAATGTGGTTGATTGATTAACAAAATTAACAGAAGTTGAAGTATATTTTTATTTCAAATGCATTTCTTTGAGATTGTTATTCTTTTATATAGTATTTTATATTTTGAATGTGTTTGATTGATTAACAAAATTAACTCAAATATAACAAATGTATAGTTAAAATTCATTTTATGGTTGTCTTATTTTGTTATGCTTAAATACATTTAATTAAAATTTAAATAAACTTCGATTAAAATAATTAAAAAATAATTAATTTACTATATTAAAAATAACAACAAACATTTTTAATATAAAAAATTATAGTGTAAAATTATTTAAAACTTAGTACTTTATATAATAGATATAAATATTATATTTCTACATATATGTTAAGGTTCTTTTTCAAATTATATTTAAAATGAAGGGTATACAGTGAGGTCAACAACAATATTCTCGATATAAATTTCATTTATAAAATGAGGATAACACTTTATGTCACAATCATTAAGATTGAATCCACTTCATCATACAATCTTCATATAATATATTATACACTCAATTATATAGCATTTCTATTATGATTTTGATATATAATTTTATAGATGGTGGCTATGATGATTTATTAATAATAATCATAGATAATTTTATTAATATAGATGATGATTTATAGATAATGATTATAGATCATTTTATTTTAATATAATAATTTAAATAATATTTATAATATATTCAACAATGAATGATTATGTTATGTTAATTTATTAAAATAAACAATATTTATATGATATAATATCATATTTTAATAGTAATAAAAATAATAATTTAAATAATATTTATAATATATTCAACAATGAATGATTATGTTATGTTAATTTATTAAAATAAACAATATTTATATGATATAATATCATATTTTAATAGTAATAAAAATAATATAATATAGTTATAAATTATATAGTATTTTAATTGATAATTGTTTAATCAATTTAACTATATAATATTTTAATTATAATTGTTTTTATTTTAATCATAATTGTTTAAAAAACTAAAAAAAAATAATGTTGATATTTTTTAATTAAAATGTTGTAAATCAACCATAGTATTTTTTTTCCAAGAAAAAAAGTCTTGATAAAACCATATGGTTCATACTCAACATGTTCATACATTTCTCAATAGATTTTGATAACTAATCTGTCATTGAGGGCATAGTTCATCAGTAAAAAAGTTCTGTGTTTGATGGTCCTTCAATTTTCATGTATAATATGTAATCAACACAAATATAACAACAAAGAAAGAAACTAAAGGCTAGAGCGACCCAATGACTTTGAGATGCCCCCAGTCATCTCCCATTTATTCATGTAACAAGCTGGCAAAAGTAGACCTTTCTTGGAGAGCAGGTCTGCTTCGTTGTTCTCTCTGAAAGTATGCTGGAAGACTACCTAGCTAAAAGGAGGCTTGATCCTGTCAATGACCTCAAAGAGAGGAAGGATAAAAATATTCCAAGGCGGCTTGTTTAACTTGAGACAATAAAAAACCAGCTTGGAGTCGTCGAATATCTGTAGTTGTTGAACCCCAAGCATGTGTGAGAGCCTCAAGAGGATGAGACAAGTTGAGATGGAAAGATAGTTGGCGAGATGTAGGATCCCATCGACGCCACCGACCCGAGGCCTACCTTGTGAAGCTTCATCCACGAAGGCCCAGGGGAATGAAGCATCTATTAATGGTAGAGTGTTAATGCGAGATGGTTTAATAGAAACCACATGAGAAAAAGCTTTGAAAAGAGTTCTTCCAAATTACAACAGAGATATATCCAAAAACCCAAACAAAAAATCCTAACCTGCGGCAACATACCAAAATTGCTTTGTTGATTCATAATGTCAAATGCCATATATTCTCAAAGCAATAAAATATATAAAAAAAATTTAAATTTGAAATAGTGGTGTAACAAGTACCCTCAATAATTTCCCATAAGCACCGTGAGGCACAATATTGAACGCCATAAAATTCCAATAACAAGCACCCTAAATAAGTTCCCACAAGCACCTTGAGGCGCAATATTGATTCCAATAGCAAACATCAATTTGAATGTGCAAGACGACGGTCTCACAAAATGTAGCATTAAGTATACCTTGTTTCTTGATACTATGAACATATTTTGCATGTCCTCGCCCAAAATCCATTTCCTAAGGGTGGAACCCCATCCTTTTTAACACAACCTTTTGCCAATGTAGCTCCTAAGTTGGCCTTTTATTAGCCATTTAGTTATTTTTCCAATTCACATGAAGGAGACCTGATATCCGAAGAGATTTAAAAATATCGAGTGTTCACTTCTGAAGATGACCCTCTTCAATATCCTTACTGTTAGGATTATTAATCCTCTCTTGTCCAAATTTGGTCATATGTCTAAATCGGGAGTCATGTCTAAATCGGGAGTCCATCCAGTCTATTTATAGTCATTAG
>LPNX010636415.1:47389-74183 GCA_001517045.1 Pseudotsuga menziesii
GGAGCTTTTCTCACCTACCACAGTCAGTTAACCGTTAGTCAACACTAAATGTAACACTTGGTTGTGTTTTAAAGCTCCTATGAACTTCGGTTATGATTTAGACAAGGACAGTTAACTACTGGGTCCTCCAATAGTGATTTAGACAAAGTCTTGGTTACCTACAGTCAAGTAGAGTCTAATCAATTCGAACTTCCTCATGTGGATTCGAATTGCTTGTGGCTATTAAAGCCATTTTACATTATTGTAATTATCATCTGAATTACTTTTTTGATTAATGAAAGCATTCACAGCTGCAAGCCTTTTGCACTGTTTCATTCTTCAATTGCTGTGTAAATTGTGAGATCTTCTTTGTGAGTTGTGTATTTGTCTACAGATCTATATGCTCAAATTTACACTTACCTCTTAATCCTTTGCAAATCGATCTTATGACAATTAAGGAGTCTCCCATAATCATAATTTAGGAAGAACGATAATATTTTTGTTCCTCGTTAGAGTGCATACAATTCAACTTGGTTATTAATCACGATCAATTTAACTCTATAATATTTTAATTAATGATTGATTATTATACATAATTATGTTGTGTTATAATAATATTATAAACACAATATAATAATAATATAAATTATTTAGCTAAAGTTCTATGGGTAAGTTCAAGTGGTTGAGTGCTGCAAGTTGTGAACAGAAGGTTTTGGGGTCAAATCCGAGGGAGGCTATAAATCGCTATATAAGGGCCTCACTTGATGTCCCAATCAGGTTAGTTTTGTAATCAAAACAAATGGGTGAGGCCCTTTCGGGTGGACCCCTATGCATTGTTCCCGTGGACGTAACAAGCCCCGCTCGTGGTAGGTGAACCACAATATAAATAAATTACTTAGCTATACAATATTTTTATAGGAATAATTTTTGTTTAAACATTTTGGATATTTTGGTACTTTTTTTTTAATCAGAATTCAATGATTTTTTTTTCCAAATCTGAATTATGAAGTGTTTAAATCATGTTTTTGAATCTATAGATAGATTCAACATCCTTAAGTATGATAGAGGCACTCAAATTATACAAGTTTAATAATTAAACATTAATATGGTTTACAATTGTGAATCATATTGTAATACCAAAGATATGCTGAGTGGCACTAATGCATATGTTGTGAAGAAATTCAATGACATGATTAGGTTAGAAGTGTTTGGTGCATAGGTTGAAAGTCTAATTGTTGAGGTATAAACAAAAGTAGTCTTTTATTGGGTAGATTGTTAAAACAACTTGAGTCTATTTACAATCAATACCCTTTAGAGACGTTAGTTGATCATGTCTTGAACTCTACACATCATGTGCATGAGTAACATGGGAAATGTTGATGACTTCGATATGGTGACTTTTGTGGATAGGTGACCAATTCTTTTGCAACTTGCGAAGGCATTCCCTTGTGTCGCATTGCTTTAATTTTTAGCATATTGATTGGCAGTTCGTACACAAAAAGTTCATCCGCCCTCACATGAATTTGACATCCAGGATTCAAGATCTTTTCCTTTTGTAACAAATTTGACTTTGGTTGGTAGATTCTTGATACTTTTATATTAAATAAAAAATACAAAATCATTTAAGTAAGTGGAATTCTGAGTTTGTTTCAGCTATTTATATTTTATACATTAGTTACAAATAAGTATGAATATTTGAAACTTCTTAGAATTTAGATAGCTTTTTAAATATGTACATTTTCCTGTCGTGTTCGTTGTTTGGCACTCCCTACAGAAAGAAATACACTCAGTGTGACATGAATCTAGAATCTAAGATTCAAGATATTCTCCTCTTCTCACAATTTTGATCTCGATTCTGTAGATTCCTTGCACTTTTAACAAATAAAAAATACAAAATCATTTGAGTGAGCACAATTGTGACTTCATTTTTAGATTTGACATTAAGCTATTTATATTTTATACATTGGTTGTAAAGAGGTATGGATAGTTGGAGCTGCTTAAGACTTGCATAGTTTTTGAGTTGTGTGCATTGTTGTCGTTGTTTATGTTTTTCTTATATATGCTTTTCCTGTATACTGTTCTGCATAGAAATTATGGCATGGTCTTTAGAATTATGATACCAATTTTGGGTGTGATAGACATGTTTTGTCCATTGTTGTCATTTCAACTATCTATTTTGCCAATTAGGACAAAATCCTTGCACTTAGAATTTGTCTCTCCTATTGTTGTTTCAACAATACACTTTGTCAATTAGGACAAAATTCTTGTGGGTGCTTATAGCTTTAGCAACTTTGATATGTATGTTATGTAAATTAGTTCGACGATTTTTTTGCATGGTTTACATTGGATTGGGCTTATGCCATGGGTGTAAAAACTTATAATGATGTTTATAGCTAATCTACGAGAAAAAGAAACTATGTACATTGCTTCTTTTATCCCTTATTTGTCAAAACCCCAAAAATTCCGAAAAATTTAATTTTTTTTAAATTTTACAAAGATTAACATAAAATGCAGTTTTAACTCATCATTAATTAGTTTACATGTTAACTGTTTGGTTGAATTCATCAGTTGAAATATGTTTAGATAAGGAATAGTTCTTTCAGTTTACTAATTTGTCTCTTTTTGCGAACATAAGGTGTGGCTACCATGAAAAGAACTGGGCTTACTTAGCTTTCGAGCTAATGCATAAAGTTCCTTCCGTTCTTACAGATGACAGATAAAACATTGGCTGCTGCAAGTAAAAGAATTTTGAAGTCTTCAAGTACAAGATTGTTTGCAAACCAAAGTTCAGGAAGACATTAGTAGCTCAGCTCATAATAGTGCTTTACTAAGGTAATTTCATTATTTGATCTTTATTCTAGAACGAAGTAGATTTATAAAATCTATGATTACTGCCTTGTTTGATATCTATCAAAACTATCAAAGTTATCAGTGCTACAGGATTTTTATAGATGATTATCATAATAGAAAACAAAACCCAATAGTTTATGTTTTAAGAAATGATTACTTTGCAAAATGTAGAATAAGGAATTTACATCTTTTCACTATAATTTCTAACTATTGACTGATAGGAAATACTCATGCTGAAGAAATAGATCTTATTTTCAAAACCACTGAATTACACATTTTAAGCTTGACTTAGGTCTGAAGGTTAACCAACTGCAATTAGACATTATTTTAAATCATTAAAAGAAGGTATAACTTAAAGTTTCAAGTCTCACTAGTACGTTGATAAACCTTCTCTTATAAGACTTCACATTTACATGGGACAAGTTCTAAGTTAAATAATATCTATTCCAGATGATACATTCATCAAAATATTTAGCTGCCCTTTCCTTTTGTAAGCATTTGTCAAACTTAGGTGAATATGGCTAAACCATATAGGTTAATATTATAATACAATAGTTACCATGGTTGGATCTACAACCTCCTTAAAGTCGACTATTAGTACATTATATAATTACAACCTAAGATTTGATATAATAAATGTGAAAAATAATATTCCTACTTAACTATAGGTATTATACTTCTCTCCTATAATAATGTTACAACTTAAACTACCAAGACTACTAGGGTTGAGTGTTGAGATAGTCACTCACCTGTATGAACAGGTCATAAACCAGTCTAAGCCACTTTAAGTTGTTAGTCATACTATAAAGATAACTCTTAAATCTTTACCTTGGACATTGTAAGTTTATAAATAAAACAATGTTATTGCACTTACCCTTCTGGTTATAGTGCTATTTTTTTTAAAGTTTAAATAAATATAAAACATCATATTACAAGGTTTCTTGTTATAGAGTTGGCTGTACCCAAGATCAATCTAGTATTATCATTCGATTTGATTACAAGGGTGACAAATAAGATATAACGTAATGCATGATTTAATAAACTTGCTTTTGATGGGAGGTTTCACAACAAGGTTACGTATCAAATCTAACATTATGATAGTGTTCCAAATATAGGTTGACTTAACCAGGATTATGGTTTAACTTTGGAGATCGCCAATAATTGTTCCAAAAGTTCCTTCAAGATTTCGCTCATCCAAACTATGGAGAGCTTACCCACCGTGGATGAATTATTAACTTGGTAATGTGGCTGCATGTGAGCCAAGCCTTCATGTATTTAAATACATCACTTCTAACCCAAGCTCTATAATCTCCTTCGCCTTCAGGCTCTGTTTTTTTTTTGTTCTGTGAGAGGAATCCGGCCGCACTTCTCCTGTGTAGGCTCTGACTGTCAATGGTTTCTCCTTTCGGGTTAACCTGCCCATTGCACCATCGTGAAAGCTGTTTCAGGGTCCTTTTTGCTCACTTGCGTTACTTGTTCTCTTGCTTGCTATGCCGCTGCTTCCATTCTTTAATCTCAAACCTTCGACTGAGCCAGTTTTATCATTCTCCTTCAGTTTTTTTTTCTGGGTCAAGGGTCGTCCTACTGTCAGTGTCTTGAGAGTATTGAATGATGTTTCCTTGCAAGAGATTTGCAGTCTCCTCGTTCATATTTGTGGCTGGTCGCCGCATCTCTGCTCGTGATTTCCCATTTCCCAGGTAACAGAAAAATATCTTGTTTATTTTTAGAAGATAACACTAAAAGTTCCGCAATACATTTCTTTGCTATTTAA
This sequence comes from Pseudotsuga menziesii, assembly GCA_001517045.1. NCBI lineage: Eukaryota > Viridiplantae > Streptophyta > Pinopsida > Pinales > Pinaceae > Pseudotsuga > Pseudotsuga menziesii. Next base: position 51,990 of record LPNX010636415.1, read on the forward strand.
TAAATATATAACAATTGATTGTATGCTGGTTTTGCAGGTACGGCATGCTCCTCTTCTGTGTTGCAACGAGAGTGAGTGGTTGCAGCGACATGGGCCATGGTAAGCCCTGGTTCCCCATGGCTCCTTCATCTTATGTAAAACCCTTATGGGTAAAGAGGGACTGGTCGTGTTGCAGCCTGTTTAACCTTCGTGGCTTTTGGTTATTTACTTTGAATGTTTGTTCGCTGTAACCATTGTTGGGTTTTAACCCTAGCTCTATTGCAGAGCTCTCCGGCTTCGGCCGTGAATGTAAAATTTTGTTTTAATATTATGATGTTTAGACTAGAGTATAGGCTGTAAGCCTTCATGTATAAAAATGTAATACGGCCGTGAGCCAAAGATGTCGAATTAAACTTTACGTGTTTTAACCTTGTATATTTTGGGATGTTAGGGTTTTTACCCTTAAATTAATAACATACTTGTTAATACTATTTTCTTGCAATAGTCTTGGTTTATGTTATAATACTGAAATTTATTTCGTTATATGGATTACAAAGGATCATTGAAGCTCGGCAGTGGCATATTAGTTACTGCATTTATACTGTTATTTATAATATGCCTCTGTTCGTTTATGAGGTTGTATAGTTTCTTTTTACTGAAGCTTAATAATATTTACATTCAGTCCTTATGCTAGATTAGTATCAGTACATTATTGTACTTGAATATATATATATTCTTTCTAACATATAAACTGTTAAGGTTATTATAATATAATTTTAATACAGGATAAATAAAACACTTAAAAACCCTAAAAGGATTAATTCAAACACCTACTGTGTTTTCCTTTCTTACAGGTATAGCAATTACTGTTAATTCTTATTCTGAGTCTAAAATAATATTATTCCTGTAAGTAGTACCTAAACTGCCTCCTTAGTTTATACTGCAGTTATAAAAGAACATAAACTGATAAAGTAAATATTTGATTTAAGACTGTTGTCTTATTTATGTGTGTTGTAGCTTCTTATTAAGATAAAAATACCTAATTTGCTTATATAAAAGGATTTTTGAAAATTATTATATAAACTAGTACTCTTAACCTATGTTTATTCATAAACATATATATTTTATTTTCAAAATATTATTATATTTGTTATTCTATATATTTGACATACTCTAGTTTTTAACTACTTTCTTAAAGTAAGTGAACCAACTAAATCTTTTATTGCTAACACCTTAAAATTATAACTAGCATATGTATGTTTGGTTAAGATTGAATAAATAGAATAGAGATAGGTAAAGAAGTTATATTACCTTCCCGATGAATTCTGCTAGTAACAAATGCTTGTGAATAAAATAGATAGTAATTGTAACTAATATTTATTCCAATAAATAGAATGCTTGCAGTGATTGAAAATTAAGTAATCTTTACAGCAGCTACTCTCATTTTACTCTGCTTAGTGGGCTGTTTTACTTTTATAGAACTTTTTACTATCAGTAACAACATTAGTTACTTCTATGTGTCTATAAAACCTGTCAGTCTTTATTACAGGTTAATACCACCCTAAAACAAAGGTTACTTGGAAATTCCATTCATAATCTAATGTAAAAGAAAAGCACTGTATAGTAAACAGTAAACAGTAATAATTTTTATCTGTAAACTACTATCTATTATTTACAATATAAAATTTATGGAAACACAATACAGTACAAGGGAGTAGTTTATAACTAAGAATTCATACCACAATCAATAAAATATCTTTTCTAAAGATAGATAAAGAAACAACTACTCTGAGATCTCATTTGCTAATATTATTCTAAATTTATCCTTGTGCTGGAGTACGGTCTGGTAAAACCCAGATGTGGAAAAACACAAGGGTACTTTATCTAGCATCAGAAATTTAATTACAGTTAAACTAAATATTTACGTTACCAAACCAGTTAAATCTTCTGTCATATAATATCAGCATAACATTCATCCATTCGTATTCATTAAAACAAAACAGTTAAGTGACAGAACTTGTTGAACTGGGACAACAACAGCGATGGGAGGCCGTTCCTCCCTACCAACTCCTGGAGAGCGCTCAGACAGCGACTTCTTAGGACCCCCGAGCTTGCTCTGGTCTCCCTGGCTGGAACTAGGTGTAGCAAAGTCAGATATCAGTCTTCAAACTCAGTATTAACTCAGAACTATCAGTCAGTTCTCTTCAGCCCAATAGCTGTAAATAAAAATCAAGTTACTGCAGCAATCCTCTTAGAACAACTTCCTTACTGTATTTCCCTCTTCCTCAATGAATTTCCTGAATAACATTCACCTGAATGAATTATCTCTGGAAAATAACTGAGCAGCCTGAGCTCTCTTCATTGAGTACTTTTTAAAAGATTGCCTAGGTCTTTTTTGGGTTAACTGTCATTTAATGAGCCACCTGCTCTGATTCCACTTTCTTGGGGAATCATGACCCCAAATATAGGGAAGTTGCCACCTGCAACTTAGGAAGTGTTTGAGGATGCTGCCACTTGTCTTTTGCCTTTCCACCTAGTTCCATCCACCAGTTTGACCAGTAACCTCTTTTTAATAGCTCTCCCATGCTGTTGTCTCCACAATTTATTTATTAATAATAAAATATTCTGAATTACACTCCATTTCTGTTGACTCTGCTGAGTTATCAATCCCTACTTAGCATTAAATTTAACATAATGTCTCAGGAATATAATCAAACAATTTACATAATTTTTACAAAATTGGGGTATGTGACATACACACCCCCTTAAAATGTAGCATCGTCCTCGATGTTACTTATTCCTCATCCTCTGCAACCTCCTGGAACAGATTCAGGTATGCTTCCCGCATATTACTTTCCAGTTCCCAGGTAGCTTCTTCAGGACTAAGGTGCTTCCATTGCACCTTCAGCTGCCCAATTGTGCGGTTCCGCAGAGTAATTTCCCTCCTCCCGAGGATACAGTCCAGTTCCACCAGAACTTCCGCTTCTGGTTCTACCTGTACAACGTTCCAATCAATCACATGAGTAGCATCATGAACATACTTTTTTTCAGAACAGAAATATGAAAAACATTGTGCACTTTTAAGTTAGGTGGTAACGCTAGCTGATATGCAACTTGACCAATTCTAGATAATATTTCAAACGGACCACAGTAACGTGGCGCTAATTTTGCACAACTCCCTAATCTTAGGGAGCTCTTCTTTGGTCTTACCTTTATGAACACGTGCTCACCCACCTGTAACTCTTTAGGAGTTCTTTTCAAATCTGCTTGGCTCTTTTGCCTTTCCACCTAGTTCCATCCACTAGTTTGACCAGTAACCTCTTTTTAACAGCTCTCCCATGCTGTTGTCTCCACAATTTATTTATTAATAATAAAATATTCTAAATTACACTCCATTTCTGTTGACTCTGCTGAGTCATCAATCCCTACTTAGCATTAAATTTAACATAATGTCTCACGAATATAATAAAACAATTTACATAATTTTTACAAAATTGGGGTATGTGACATTATTCCTTTAGGACTATGTTTTTAGATCCTTGGCCAAATCATGGGTCACGTTTCTTTTTAGATTCATTGGCCTCATCTCATTGTTGGAATCCTGCTACACATTCATTCCAATTCAACCAAAGAATCAACTAGCCCTCTGACATTTAAGAACCAAGAAATGAACTTGAACACATGTTTCTTTTGGAAAAAAAAGACATCTGTGTAAGTAGTGGTAGTGTACCAAAGGCACAAAGATTTGAGTACAATTCCTCCTCTGTTACTATTCCAACCTATTTATATTTCCACAATTCTTGCAACTTGCCAAAATAAACCATATTTTCCAGAGCTAGACAAAGTAGACAAATTTGACTATAGAACATTTAGTTCTAGGATATTCATCGCATAGATGGCAACAAAACAAATGATACTTGCAAAAATCATTGTATTGAAACATGATACAATTGAAATTGTCTAGATTTGTTATACCCATTGTTATTGTTTCAATAATCCACTTTGTTAATTAGGACACAAGGCTCACAACTACTTAGAAGTTGTGCACTTGCACTATTCACTTCAATGCTATTTTGACCATGTTCAACTTTGCATTCAGATTGTGCCATAGTTTCCAACAACTCTAATACTGTTCAGAGTTGAAATAGGGAAAAAATAAACTATGCACATTGTTGTTTTAATCATTGATGCATCAAGGGCTATGTTCATGCCTCCTTGACCCAACTATGGATAAAATATGTTTCTACATTGATTTTTTGTTTCTAAATGGAACGTTTGGAAAAGCCTATTTACCTATGTTGCAAATGTTTCTTCTTTGTTCCAAATGGTATGGATTTTGTGATGCTCTATGTTTATGTTGCAAGCAATACTTGTGTATATGGAATCGAAGTTGTCAACTAATGCAATAATTTGCATGTTTCTTGCAATCTTTATATATATTTCAAAGTATATGTAGCATCTCCCTGTAGATTGATTTAACCTATCTTGTCCTTGAAAACAACTGCAATGGAAGTCTTCAAATTGCCGACCTTAGATGTTATGGCTTCTCACAAGTGCCACTATACTTTTGGTTTGATTCATGTTCCCTATGTTCCTCTCTTGACATCAACTAGTGCTCTAGACATTATGCTATCAACACTTAGTCTAGAAGAAGTTCATGGATTCTAGACCACTTTCCCCCTATTAGAACATTATGAATTATAACGTCTTTGAACATAGTTGGTGCAATGAGAAAGATGAAATAGAGACAAGTGCTATTGCACAAATTTAGAGCATAGAGATTGTAAATGGTGATTGAGTACTTTTGCATAATCCTAACTAAATAAATGAAAATCCTCTAAATGCTTGAGCTAGTTTGAATATGTCAATTTCTCATGCAATTCTTACTGTCTTGTTGCTTAATGGGATTTGTGGATCTGAATTTCCTTTTAAATAGTCTTGTTACAAGACCCATATTTCCAATATGTAATAAATCTCTACACTTGCAATGTTGTTGTAATCCTTTGTTAGAAAAAAAAGATCGCAGAGCAAAAACAATAAACAATAAACAAGATGTAAATATTAAAACACATTACAAGAAAGACATATATATAACGTGGTTCACCCAAGATGGGCTACACCCACACTGAAATTTCTATTCCTTTGTTATTATACCATCCAACAAAAAGAAGGGATACAACCTGCAACAACCTCGCCACACTTCCTCTTCAGTCTCTCATAGTCTCTCTCACATAATCACAAAGATTGTTTTACAATGCTACAATACAATACACATATGTATTACAATGCTTTCATTTAATAGGGGAATTACCATGGGAAAATACCACGGGTCACCAAATACCATGGGCCCGTAAAATATTGGCCAACAAACATCCCAAAAATTTCTTTTGGGGGGCTTCTCCCATGACCTCCCTTTCTCGGGGTTGCAACCCCCAAACCTCTGTGGGGGAACGATGCCCCCCCGCATCCCCTTGATGGGACAATTATATAGTAAAACTAGGGTACAAACATGGCCGAACAATAACATATTTGAATCGAGAAGATCAAGTTCCACAACCAAAATCCTCCTGCACATTAATATCTTGGTTCTCTTGTCTTCATATTCTAGACCACTTTCCCCCCAACTAGAACAAATGTTAATGAGGATTGAGTAGTTTTGCATAATGCCAATGAAAGAAATCCAAATTCTCGACATGCTTAATATGTTTTACATACATGAATTTCTCATGTGGTTCCTATTTCCCTATTGTTGAGTAGGTTTTATGGATCTAAATTGTATTTTAAACAATATTGTTACAAGGTATCCTTAGATTGTTCAAAAACCAATTGTTCCAGTTTCTTGAGCCCAATTATTTCAATGCATTTGGCAGGTGAGCTTCTCCGCTTTTGAAAGTAGCTTATTTTCCCTAAGTAGTGTAGCTACATTGTCCTATTCTGCATGGACAACATGGACCAATCTTCCCATGTTCCAACCTCTTTAGGTACATTTAGCAAAATTGCCATTTGGACTTGAAAGAATGAAGCAATTGACCTCACATTAGCTAGATTCCATTTGTTTCGTTTAAATAATTTCTATTATAATCCATGAGATTGTCTATGCAATTCATTGGTAGTTCTTTCTCATTTTCATTACACATCAATATAAATACAACAAGGAATTGTGAGCCACTTCTACAATTGTCTAGATAAAAAAAACTTTATGGCAACATCATCATTGAAAACAAAATTGTATATTCAATACTTGGTAGGATTGCACAATGTGATAAATGTTCTTATGTACTTGAAATAAATGTTGTTGACAACTTCGTAGGCAAATGATCAGATTGGAAGTGCATTATGGGGTGATATATTTTTCATCAAATGGTTTTCCAGATGGTTGGATGTGCCAATAAATGTTTGGTCATTAACAAAGCAAAAAACTTATCTCCATTTCTAATGCAAAATATATAGTTTTTCCATAATCAAAATCCATTGTTTGGAAACTTTGAGCCATTGCTAGCTTGCAAATAACTGTATTTGACTAAAAACATAAATTTGTTCATTGATAATTGCAATTGTGCAAATCATTACCCTAGTAATGAAATTGAACTAATAAAAATTGAAGGAGAATTATCAAGAAAAGGCTTTCGTATTGTTGGTTCCATTACCAATGATTGTCATGATTCATGGTTTGACTCGAGTTATGTCTTCACAACAACATTTTATGTGCATGCACTTAGAAAGGAAATAAATATAAACTAACATATTCAGGTGTCCTTCATTAGGAAAACATATACAAACATCTTTTCAAAGAATGCTCATCATAAAAATGAATATACAAGAGTTCATGATCACCTATGACTTGCAATGAAAGGGTCCCCTTTAGCTATCTAAGGGAGGGTTCGCTTGATCTTTTGGTAGTCCATGATCCAACTCCAACCAGATACATAGTCTCTAACAATGTGAAAATGGAACACAAAGGCAGTTCTAGTCTCGAGGATATTTTCGCAGAGTGACGAATCAAGTAATGAATGGATAATTGGGTATTAAATGAAGGTCCTTTTTTTGTAAGTATGGAGTCTTTCATTATATTATCAACAAAAGAGATTACAAACGGAGTTTACCAGACTGGGCCGAAACCACAACCTTTTCCTAGCCCTTCCCACATAAACTTGTCAAAAAGTCACTCGAAAATCCCTTACACTAGCATTCTCCATGGGATCGAGATGGCATATAGTTTCTGAGAAAAAACTTAACAAGATTGCACATCTTAAAGCTTACACAAAACCTTCTATGCTTACCGTATGGTGAATTTTGCAGACTATTGAAATCCAACTAACCATACGAAATAAAATGTGTTTGTATGCCAATGTTGTTCCCTAACATATCCCATAATTCTCATTCTGGCAAGATCAAAGCATTACGTACGACAGGTCCAAGATGCCACCCTGGCGAGGTCCTTCCTTAGCGTGATGTGAATTCGCCACACGAGGCGGAGCTAGTGAAACTGGTACTTCGAGCTGCTTGAGGAGTAGGTAAACCTTCGTATTCAACTAGTTGATTTCTGCCGTAATTTCAGCTCTCCACTGTTCCATTCGATCAGCTACATTCTCTGCTGCTTCTTTATGCTAGGATTCCCGCTCGACCAGGTTTTTCATTACGAAGTATAATGGCACTATATTCTCATAACTGCTAACCAAGTGCCCCGGGTCTAGAATCCAGTCCTCCGCCTTTCGACATTCTTCCTGAAGTATTTCCTTATCAAACTCCACCCACAACTGATTTTCTGTATCGTTGACTCTTCGTTGAATCTCGCTAGGGAGTTCAAGCTCATACATCCTTGCTTCCCGCAATGCTTTTCACTGTGCTCTCGTGGATCTCCCTGACTTGTCCTCTTAGCTGGTTGGACATTTCCCCCTCCCTTTGCGATTGTCCATGGTCTTGGCCCGCCTTTCACACATAAGCCTTACCGAAAAAAATACCTTCCTTGTTCAAGAAGTTCTTGTTATAGAAACAACCTAGTAGAAACAACAAATGCGATTATTACCGTCATCCCCAACCTCTCTAAATAACAAGTTTCGAATTAGGAGCATCATTTCTACACTACAAATCATGATGCTGTGGGTACAATTCTTAGTCCGGATTCCATTCCGCTCACACAAAAAACAAGATTCTCCTTCTCTGGCACTCATGCTTCCACTTCTGCGAAAAGATGGAGTCCAAGCCTCAGCTTGAGTAGGAATTAAAGACCGCCAGATCTTCACATGGCTACTCCCCCTTGTATCCATCAACCACATGCCTTGATTATATATTTTGATCTTCTCGATGTCCCACCCAGTTCATTTCATGATTACCCTACATGTCTTGATTTGTGAGACGAACACAGTTGGCTTATCTGGTCTCATTGGTCATCTCATTCCACACTTTGAATTTAAATTCATGACCTGTTTTCGTACCCATGTTTTCGAACATGTCCGTCACCTTATTCCCTTGATGGCGGGTGCGATTGAAGCTTACTTCCAATCCGTCTCACATAATCCCTTGGAGTCTCTCCACCCAGCCTTCCAAGCACCACGATTGCGCCACCTTAGTAGTGTGCGTGCCATTCCAGAGTTTGATTTCCATTTGGATGATTACCTGGGAGTCACCTTCTATGATGATTGACATCCAACTATTCTCCTTAATCATTATGATACCTTGCAAGAGGCCTTCAATTTCGACTGCATTATTGGTATCCCACTTGATGAAGCCATAGAAAAAACCTTTCATTCTTCCTCTGCTGTTATGTACAATGAACCCATAACCTGCCATGCTTGGGTTACCTTTGGACGCTCCGTCGAAATTGAGCTTAAGCACTCCCTCTCGAGGAGGTTCCCATTTAGTATTACTATATAGTGCTTTGGGGGGTCTGATCTTGTTTTCTTTCGGTTGCGAAGGGCGTGATAGGTTCCATGACTGCAGGATGGGGGCTTCCGTCCCATTGGCTTCCCAATCATCCTCGCTCTAGGCCCCTACCTTTACGGTTTCTCTCATTCTGGTCATGATAGTGTCCTAGACTTTACTGGAATTACAAATTTTCCCCTGGAAGGTTCTTGAATTCCGCTCATGCCACACTTCCCATAACAAAAAGTTGGGAAAAATTTCCCATAAGTAATTCAGTATGGGATTTGTGAAGGGCTTGCTGGACCACTCGAAAATGGCCATGTTTGGGTGTTGTCTTATCTGGTTCTTTCTCCTAGAGAGTTCTACTCCTCGGTCCCAGATGGTAGCTATGAATTTGGAGGTATTCAAAAGGTGGTTGGTAGTCTCATGTTCTAACTCGAACATGAAGCAATGGTAAGGGCCAACCATCCCTCTTTTCATGATATTTTCGCCTGTAAGAATTATGTTCTCAGTACAAGCCAACTGAGGATAGTAATTTTGGCCATAATTTCTTTTTCCACATATTCCCCCTTTTTTTATCTATGGGTTGGATGCTCGCTCCAATCAGGGTATCGTCAGCTTCTTTGGTTGTGAAAGACCCCTTTTGGTTGTAACCCCACCCGAGCTTTTCATTTTCTGGGTGAGTTCGTATCCGTTAGTTGTCCAGGGTTTATTCCAGTTTATCCACTTCCTCTCCTGGGCCAAAACGAACCCACCATGCTCTGTAAGCCCATACTCAAAAGTCTTGTTCGTATGTCTGATTCTTCCAGATATCACTTACCCTAATCAAACCCTAGGCTCTATAGGATTCCCTTATTTGTTGGAAATCCTCTCCACATCCAAGTGGGGGTAATTATTGCGAGGAATCCTCCCACACCCGGGCTGTCTAGCCATTCCGAACTTCCCAGAAAATGTGGTCCTCAACCAAACTCCTTCCCTGCCAAGCCGCTCACCATATATGAGACCCTAAACAGTCGTCTTAGATGTGAATGAGCTCTTTTTTCTCCCACCCTTCCGCATATTTGATATGCCATACTTCCGTCCATGGTTCTCTATCATGGAATAACCATCTCCACCAAAGCTTGGCCCCGCTCACTATACTGGCCTTCTTAGGGTCTCTGAGACCCAAGTCTCCATGATGCTTCAACGTACAAACCGCTTCCTAGTTCACCAAGTCCCACTTCCTTTTTTCATTATTCCCACTTCACAAGAAATCCCTTTGCATGTTCCTAATCTTCTTTAGGACTGCTTTCGGGGCTATCAAGGTGGCCAGAAGATAGGTTGGAATATCCTTAAGGAAATATTTTACCAACACCATTATGCTTGCCAGGTTGAGGGGCCTTAGAGTCCAGTTCATCAAGTGTTTTTTTTCAGATTGTCAAGAAGTTCCTTCTAGGACCCTTCTTTGCTAGTGAATTTACTAGAGGTGTTATGAGATATTTGGATGGAAGGGAGCTCTTCTGGAATCCCAAGATGTGACAAATGTTTCGTTTGGTGATCCTAGACGTATTGAAGAAGAAAACATGAGACTTTTGACCATTAGCCTCCAACCCCAAGGCTTTTCCAAAATCCAGGAATCATTGCTTAAACTTCCTGGCCTCTTGGACTGAAGGGTAACCCATTAACATTGTGTCATCCACAAATTGTTGGTGAGTTTGTTTAGCAGCTAACAGATGAATTCTGATCCCCATGATTTCGTTGCTATCCAGGGAGGCTGCAATTGCTCGACCCAACCTTTCCTCCATTAGAATAAAGAGGAAAGGGGATAAGGTATTCCCTTGCCTGATCCCCCTTGTCGGTTTGAAAGTTCCAGGGGGGATTCCATGGACTAAAATAGAGAAGAAGGTTGATGTTATTAAGCTCATTATCTATTCCACCCAATCTCTTCGAAACCCAAAAGCTTTGAGCATGCTTCTAATGAATTTCTAGTTAAGCTTGTCATAAGATTTTGCAATGTCCAACTTAGCCATCATGCCTAGAAGTTTTTGAACTTTTATGGAATGGAGCAATTCATGGACCAGAATAATACCGTATGTTATCTGCAGACCAACCACAAAACTTGTCTGTTCCGAGGATATTAGGTTCGGTAGGAGGGGCTTCAAATTGTTTGCAATTAATTTAGTAGTAATCTTATAGACGACATTGTAGAGGATTATCGACCTAAATTTGTCTGGGGAGTCGGCCCCTTCACATTTCAAAATGAGCATGATAAAGGTTGCAATGAACGCTGGCAGAATTCGTTCAAAGACCCTAGAGTCTTCCACAATCCTCTAGACGTCCATCTTGATTAGATCCCATAATTGGTGAAAAAAGTTTACGGTAAATCCATCTGGGCCTAGGGTTGTTTTTTCCTTTATCTAAAAAACCGCTTCCTCTACCTTCGGGAGGGTTATAGGTTTCACCAGTAGGTCATTTTGATCCTGGGTGACCAGAAACAATATGAGCTGGGTAGTTTTGGCAATGCCCTCCCTCCTGTCTTGCCTTGGTTCATACATTATCTTAGAAAAATATTGGTTCAGAGAAGTCTCTATACCTTCCCTAGTTTCCTCCTGTTCACCTCTAGCGTTCTTGATGGAGAAGATTTTGTTTTGCATCCTGTTTTGGATGACCGATCATTGGAAAAATTTCGTGTTCCTCTCCCCTTCTTTTAGCCATAGGTTCCTGGATTTCTGTCGCCAGAGAATTTCCTCCTGCTTTTGTCGCTCCTCTAATTGAGAACAAAGTCTAGATTCTTCCATTTCCAGGTTGCTATTGTATGCTTCATTCATCGCAATGGATTGGATCTCCTAGATGCAAGATTCAAAGCCACATGTTTATAATCATCTGATCTTACGTATCTTATAAAATGGACAAACCAATTCCTCACGAGCTGTATCAGCCAAATTTAATTTAAATGTTTACAAAGTTTCTCATTCATTTTCGCTAGTGATAGAATGGAATGGAACTTATGGAACTTACGAATCTTACTCATGATATGAGCATTGTAAACCAATGCACTAACATTTTCTCTTAACAAAGTGCAGGATATTGCCAAGAATACTGCAAGCCACCTATAGACTACAGCGTATAAATGTCAACACCAAATTTGTCTTAAAACATCTAACAGCAATACATTTATTATTGCTTAGATTTATCTTATGATTAATCCATTCGCAAAGTGCATGGTGTCACAGTCACCTTGAAAAGTTACCAGGCCTGAAGTCCTGCCGTTGCACGTAGCTGCAGATTGGCAATAATCGGCATGTCGAAAATCTTGATCTGATCCATCTCAGCACCGTCAAACTTTTTGGGATGTTTTGTCCAAGGTTCAGCACTGTACAAGTATAAATGGGTCCATAAAATAACTTCTGCCATCGCCATGGAAACGAGTGACGCAGTCACCAAGTGAAATCCGCTCATTATTGTAATGTTGAAAAAAACATGAATCCTCGTCACGATGTTGAATAATATCATCATAATGTTGAAAAAATATTAATTCCATCCCCGTGAAGTTTGAAAAAAACATGGATAACTTTAAAGACAACAATATTTGCCCATTTTCTAAGTTTGGATAGAGAAATAGTCAGAAATTCTAAGTTTGGATAGAGAAATAGTGATGACTTAACTTCTATAAATGTCAACTGCCCTACTACTACAGTCTAGAAAAATTGAGTTACACATGTTACTCAAGATATATGTGCAATAGTATTTTCTAAGAGAAATTGAAGTTAATTATGTTGAATAGGTTTTTGAGATTGTCTTTCTCACAATGTGGTACATTTAGTAAGTGGGTGTACTGTTGGTGTATGTAGGATTCTCTATATGTAGTTCATATGTTACTTTCCCTTTTATATGGGTCTTTTCAATGTGGTAAGTGTGGTGTGGTGTTGGTGTATGTGTGAATTTTTATGTGGTTTATATGTTTTTTTGGTAGGTAGGTAGGTGAGATGGGTCTCTATATCTTACTTTTAATATATGCAGTTCATATGTTACTTTCTTTTGTTGTTGGACAGATGAGTGAGATGTTTTTATATATGTTACTTTTTATATGTTGGTTTATATCACTTTTATTTATTATTATTAGTTATGTTGAACTTGTCTTTTTCACAATTTTAAGTGGGTAAGATGTTCTTCAATATTTTGGTTTACATGTTACTTTTCTTTGTTGTTAATTACCTTAAATTAGTTTTTCATATTGGCAAGTGGGTGAGATGTGTTTTAGTAGATTAATTTCTATATACTGAATTATATGTCACTTTTCTTTATCGTTGGGTAGATGGGTGAGATGTGCCTCCATAAGTTGGTTTAAATGCTTGTTTTCTTTGTTTTTTAGGGTTTATAATAATTAATTTATATTTGGACATTGTATGAAAAAAGATTAGGTGTATCTACCAGCATTGTGATAATAATAATAATAAACTAAATAAAAAAGTGACTTCCCTAATGACTTCCTTATTAAGATCCTTATTAAGATGTGCCTCCATGAGTTGGTTTAAATGCTTGTTTCCTTTGTTTTTTTAGGGTTTATAATAATTAATTTATATTTGGACATTGTATGAAAAACGATTAGGTGTATCTACCAGCATTGTGATAATAATAATAATAAACTAAATAAAAAAGTGACTTCCCTAATGATTTCCTTATTAAGATCCCTCTAATTAGCAAGTTACCATGAATGATCAAATTTCAAATTTAAAAAGGTAGGATGCATTTCAATTTGAAGGGTATATATTCATTGAAAACTTTCAATAATGAGAAGTTGCATAAATAATTATATACTTTCATTAATAAGAGAAATCTAACTAACCATTTAATAATTTAAAGAAAATTAAAATATTGCATTTGCAAATTCTAATAATGTTAAAAATCAATTAACCACTTAGTACAAATAAATAATTTCAATAAAATTTAATTACTTACTTTATTAAATGATTAACAAAATGATTAATATTATTATTACACATTTTACTTTCAAATTAAATTATTATTTGTAAAAATTGCTTCCATCCATTTCACATTATTTAAAGCTATCAAAATTATTAACATTATTTCATTTCACATTATTTAAAGTTATCCAAATTATTAATATTACGGATAGAAATTTCTTTCATTCATTTAATATTATTCAAAATGATCAATTAAAGAAATGATAAATCTTGAAATAATGTAAATTTATATCATTAAAAAAATACAAAATCAAAATAACACAAATATCATAACAACTAAAAAGAAATTTGAAAATGACAATATTATTAATGTTATTTGTAAATATTGCTTTTATCAATTTAATATTATTTTAAGTTATCAAAATTATTAATATTATTTATAAAAATTGTTTTCATCCATTTAACATTATTCAAAGTTAAGAAATATAAAACTAAAATAACAAAAATTTATGTCATTAAGAAATACGAGATCAAATTCACATAAATATCATCCTAATCAAAAGGAATTTGAAAATAACAATAACTCGAGGATCAATTTGATAATTTTTCTAATCATAAATAGTCTTGTAGTCTTGGATCTTAGTTTCTCCAACAACATGCCATAAGATGAACATTATTCTCATAGGTCAAATACAACTGATCTATATTTTCTTCACACATTGCCCACATCTACATCTAGATATCCTTGTTATGAAGTAGTTAGTGCACAAATTGATTAGTATGAAGGCTCGAGTGAATTCAACACATCATTTCACAAATTCTTTCTCATTGCAGCCATGGCTTCATATCGATGTTAGTTAAGGCTCTAATTGTGTATGGAGTATGTACTTCAATTTGTAATTGATGAGTGTGATTCTACCATAGAACAAGGAAATCATCAAATGTTTCCAAAATAAGAACTAGTAAGCTATGAAAGTGACAAAGAAAACCAAAAGAGAGGAGCCACATAAATCTGAACACAACTTCAAAAGAATGTTAGTAGATAAGGAAAGGAATCTCAATTGTAACAGTGAAGGAAAGGCTATCAAAGTGAGATCATGTTTCCAATGGCTAACTGTAGAGTGTGGGAAACACTTCAATCACTTTAATACAGTGGTTTTGAGAGTGCCATTATTGTACCATGACCCTACGAGACATCAACATAAAGTATGTAGCAAGATCATTGAATATAATAACAAAGAAAATTGTGAAAGTCAAAGCTCCAATCTTTATAAAATCATGTTAGCAAAGTTGGTAACAAAAAGTGTCAAGCTTGTGCAATCCTGCAGTTGATTGAATCAAGTGGAAATATAATAGATTTTTTGGTAAGAGAGTCATAAAAATGATAGCAAATTATAAATACTTTACTAAAATAAATATAGACCCATCTTAAATCTAAATGCTACTCTTATTGTATCCCTAAAAACTTGAAATTGAAATTTAGAGTAGACTATACATGCTTAATGTCACACCATGCTTAAAATTCAAAAATAAATTTCAACTTACACATGAATCTATTTATGAACCCTTTAACCAATGGAGATAGCCTCTCACATTTATGTTTAATTTGATTTTTATTGAAATATATGCACAATATATGATGATAATGATAATTAACATCTACTGAGACCAACTTTGGTCTATTGGACCTTGAGCAATTACTTTGTTTGTTGTAACAAATTATTCCTATGCTAAAAAAACTCAGAAAGAAGCGTATGGAGGTCACCATAGTTTTGATAACTTAGAAGATTAGAGAGATTAGTATTATAGTAAAGATAGAGAAATTGAGATCTAATATGGTTGTACGCAGGGCACTCTAAGACTTGAAAGTAATATTCATCTTCATATCTCTTAGTTTCACAAAAATGACAAATCATATCCTCCCATGATGTTTTAGGAATTGTCCAACTCCCTATTTCACTATGAAGTTCATGATCTAGTTAGTTCTTATTTTGGCCACGTTAGTTTTCCTTTACGCTAATTATGTCCATATATGGATATATCTTAGAATTTTGGGGTGGACTACCATCTATGATTTTTCACCTATGGACCGGAATGAGACAAGTGTACTGTCTAGATTGATTCAATAGGTGTTGTCCAAAATTTATAAATAACAATTTCAAACAAATAAAAAAATAGCTTAGTACATTTTGTGATAGTTGGACAAATTAAACTTCAACTTCAAATATTCAATTATTAAATACAACTATTCAATTTTTAGATACAACTATGAGATTGATTCCATTGATGATACAATTATTAGCTTAACTTCAACTCTACTCATGAATTTGAACTCCAATTCCTGATATATTAACTCTTAGATAGAACTATTAGCTTAACTTCAACCATGAGTAGTTACAATGATATTGGATAACTATTGGCTTAACTATTAAATATAATTATTTGCTTAATTCCAATGATTCTACAAATATTAACTTAACTTCAACTCTAATTGCACTTATATTGGATAACTATTATATTAATTATTAGATAACTATTAGGTTAACTCCAATAGTGATACAACTATTATAAAAAATTTAGATGAAAGTGGTAATTAAAACATGGTAACAAAAAACTATTAGATGAATGTGTAGTTGTACTCCATTCACTCCAATAAGCTTTCCATTTGGCAACATATCATCATGAGAACAATAAGTTATGTAATGTCATCATAGGGTGATAGACTCAATGCAATCTATAAATATGAATAAGAAGGGATGAGGGTTCTCAATTTTTTTTTCTGTGGGCCTATTAGGAACATATGGTTGTTGTTAGTTAAAATAAAGAGATACCTTGGTTATTAATATGATATTCTAGATTAAGGTTACTGACTTTTTTGTAGTATTTTGGTATTTTAGATTAGGGTTAGTGACCTTTTTGTAGTATTTTGGCTTCTTTTAACCTCTAAATTTTTTTAGTCCTACATTGTCTTTTTTAATTTAAAAGTAATAATATTTTTAATATTTGGATGACATTAAAGATAGAAATACCATTTTGAAGATAGCAAAATGCATTTTTAGTATTTCTCTTAATTGAGATAAAGACATGTAGAGCATTGAATCAAGCACACTCTTATCTACTTCATGTTGCATGTGTATATTGATAATATGCATGTGCATATCAGGCACACTCTATCTCCTTCATATTGCATGTGTAAATTTAATATATGTGCAGATATAGCACGCTCTGTTTTCTTAATGTTACATGTGCATAAAGACTTTTGGCATAAATTTGGATGCTACTTAAGAAACGTATCCGCTTAGTGCATTTGCAGAAGTTGAAGTATATTTTTATTTCAAATGCATTTCTTTGAGATTGTTATTCTTACTTTGTAGTATCTATATTTATATAGTATTTTATATTTTGAATGTGTTTGATTGATTAACAAAATTAACTCAAATATAACAAATGTATAGTTAAAATTCATTTTATGGTTGTCTTTTTTGGTTATGCTTAAATACATTTAATTAAAATTTAAATAAACTTCGATTAAAATAATTAAAAATTAATTAATTCTCTATATTAAAAATAACAACAAACATTTTTAATATAAAAAATTAAAGTGTAAAATTATTTAAAACTTAGTACTTTATATAATAGATATAAATATTATATTTCTACATATATGTTAAGGTTCTTTTTCAAATTATATTTAAAATGAAGGGTATAAAGTGAGGTCAACAACAATATTCTCGATATAAATTTAATTTATAAAATGAGGATAACACTTTATGTCACAATCATTAAGATTGAATCCACTTCATAATACAATCTTCATATAATATATTATACACTCAATTATATAGCATTTCTATACAATCTTCATATAATATATTATACACTCAATTTTATATATGGTGACTATGATAATTTATTAATAATAATCATAGATACTTTTATTAATATAAATGATGATTTATAGATAATGATTATAGATCATTTTATTTTAATATAATAATAATTTAAATAATATTTATAATATATTCAACAATGAATTATTATGTTATGTTAATTTATTAAAATAAACAATATTTATATGATATAATATCATATTTTAATAGTAATAAAAATAATATAATATAGTAATAAAATTATATAGTATTTTAATTGATAATTGTTTAATCAATTTAATTATATAATATTTTAATTATAATTGTTTTTATTTTAATCGTAATTGTTTAAAAAACTAATTTTTTTATTATCTTTTTTAATTAAAATATTGATCTTTTTTAATTAAAATGTTGTAAATCAACCATAGTATTTTTTTTTACAAGAAAAGAAGTCTTGATAAAACCATATGGTTCACACTCAACATGTTCATACATGTCTCAATAGATTCTAATAACTAATCTGTCATTGAGGCCATAGTTCATCAGTAAAAAAGTTCTCTGTTTGATGGTCCTTCAATTTTCATGTATAATATGTAATCAACACAAATATAACAACAAAGAAAGAAACTAAAGGCTAGAGCGACCCAATGACTTTGAGATGCCCCCGGTCATCTTCAATTTATTCATGTAACTAGCCAGCAAAAGTAGACCTTTCTTGGAGAGCAGGTCTGCTTCGTTGTTCTCACTGAAAGTATGCTGGAAGACTACCCAGCTAAAAAGAGGCCTAATCCTGTCAATGACCTCAAAGAGAGGAAGGAGAAAAATATTCCAAGGCAGCTTGTTTAACTTGAGACAATAAAAAAACAGCTTGGAGTCTTCGAATATCTGTAGTTGTTGAACCCCAAGCATGTGTGAGAGCCTCAAGAGGATGAGACAAGCTGAGATGGAAAGATAGTTGGTGAGATGTAGGATTCCATTGACGCCACCGACTCGAGGCCTACCTTGTGAAGCTCCATCCACGAAGGCCCGGGGGAATGAAGCATCTATTAATGGTAGAGTGTTAATGCGAGATGGTTTAATAGAAACCACATGAGAAAAAGCTTTGAAAAGAGTTCTTCCAAATTACAACAGAGATATATCCAAAAACCCAAACCAAAAATCCTAACCTGCGGCAACATACCAAAATTGCTTTGTTGATTCATAATGTCAAATGCTATATATTCTCAAAGCAATAAAATATATATATAAAATTTAAATTTGAAATAGTGGTGTAACAAGTACCCTCAATAAGTTCCCATAAGCACCGTGAGGCGCAATATTGAACGCCATAAAATTCCAACAACAAGCACCCTAAATAAGTTCCCACAAGCACCCTGAGGCGCAATATTGATTCCAATAGCAAACATCAATTTGAATGTGCAAGACGACGGTCTCACAAAATGTAGCATTAAGTATACCTTGTTTCTTGATACTACGAACATATTTTGCATGTCCTCGCCCAAAATCCATTTCCTAAGGGTGGAACCCCATCCTTTTTAACACAACCTTTTGCCAATGTAGCTCCTAAGTTGGCCTTTTATTAGCCATTTAGTTATTTTTCCAATTCACATGAAGGAAACCTGATCTCCAGAGAGATTTAAAAATATCGAGTGTTCACTTCTGAACATGACCCTCTTCAATATCCTTACTGTTAGGATTATTAATCCTCCCTTGTCCAAATTTGGTCATATGTCTAAATCGGGAGTCCATCCAGTCTATTTATAGTCATTAGCACCATTGGGTAAACTTGACCTAATTGGGGCACATGTTTCAGTTACCAAAGTGTGGGGAACACTAATTGAGGCTCGCTGCCACTTATTGCACTTGATTGCATAAGTTTAGGAGTCTCCTAGATCAATCCCTACAATTTAGGAAGCAACTGGGAGTGCCGAAACCAACCAAGGTCGGTTCACTTCAGTTGATGACTAGTCAAGCCAAGTTAGGAGTCAGTTACATTCAGTTCTAGCCCTCTACATTCAGATAGCGCTAGGTTTAATTGATTGCACACATGTGGGGCGCTTTTCTCACCTACCACAGTCAGTTAACCATTAGTCAACACTAAATGTAACGCTTGGTTGTGTTTTAAAGCTCCTATGAACTCTGGTTATGATTTAGACAAGGACAGTTAACTACTGGGTCCTCCAATAGTGATTTAGACAAAGTCTTGGTTACCTACAGTCAAGTAGAGTCTAATCAATTCGAAATTCCTCATGTGGATTCGAATTGCTTGTGGCTATTAAAGCCATTTTACATTATTGTAATTATCATCTGAATTACTTTTTTGATTAATGAAAGCATTCACAACTGCAAGTCTTTTGCAATGTTTCATTCTTCAATTGCTGAGTAAATTGTGAGATCTTCTTTGTGAGTTGTGTATTTGTCTACAGATCTATATGCTCAAATTTACATGGTATCAAAGCCTCGGTGGACAAGACTCCTCTCCTCCTCAGATCTCCAACCGGATCATTTTGTTTGTTTGTTTGTGTGACAGGTTATCAGGTTTTCTTACAGCATTTGCTACAAGCAGCCTCTACTTCTCATTGCATTCGCTACAGTAGCTCATTTCTTCCTATTACTTCGAAATGGCTCAGCAAAAAGAGCCTCTCACTCCCTTCAACTATCACCAGTGGAAGGAAGACATGAAAGTATTGCTCCGCACCAAGCATCTCTTCAGACTCATAGAAGAAATAGAGGAAGAGCTAGAATCAGATAAAGACAAAGCTAAGTACATGAACAGGCTTGATGAAGCCATTGGTCTCATGCAATTCTCAGTCTCTAGGGATCTTCAATTTCACATCCAAGACTTGGACACTCCCAAGGAGGTTTGGGACAAGCTTGCTTCCTTGTTTGATAAGCATGATGAGATGAGGATCCATCAGCTAGAAAATGATCTGATTACTCTCAATCCATAAGATTTCGAATCTCTAAATGAATTCTTCTCAAAGTTCAAGAACCCGATATATTAGTTGAAGCAATGCGAAGTGAATAAGGATGAAGATCAGCTCATTCTTGCTATTCCCACAAAGCTCAATTTAGACTACTCATTCTTTGTATCCACCTTCCAAACAGTAAGGCTCACTACTCCAAATTGGAAGATGCCCACTCTTGATGCTTTCATTCAATCTCTTATTTTTGAGAATGATAAATTGATCCAAATGGGGATCATTCGATCTCCCAAAGATCTAGCTCTTGTTGCAAGAGGAGATAAGGTAGCGAATGACAGAGGGAAGCAAAGTGATGAGTCTGAATAGTCAAAAGAACCTTCAAGTTCGAAGAGAAGCAAGAAGAATGGCAAAGGCAAGGTCCTCTGCCCTTACTGTGGAAGGGGCTTCCATTCAGAAAGCTCCTCTATGAGAAGACAACTTGATGAAATGACACTTCTTTTGAAAAGGCACAACATTTCTGTACCTGCTAGCGCAAGGAAGGAAGACTCTGAAGAAGAAGAAGAAGAATACCCAAGGAAAGGACATGCACTAAAAGCTTGCTGCACATCAACACCTGCCTTCCTCATTGATTCTGGAGCTTCCAAAGATATGGCTACATCCATAGAATCATTCTCTTCTTTTCAGTCCTTTGATGGTCCTAGTATTCAGATGGGCAATAACAGTAAAATCCAAACCAAAGGGAAGGGCTCTATCCAACTTGAACATGGAAGGTTCAAAGATGTGTTGTTTGTTCCCTCCCTAGCTTCAAACCTGTTATCTGTCTATCAGATGACCCATACTGGATCTCCAAAGCGAGTGATCTTTGGTCCTGACTCAGTGGAGATCACAGATATCTCTACTAGGAGCATCATAGCAAAGGGTATTGCGAATCATGCTTCAAGAGCATATGAGTTCTCACATTTCATGCCTCCTTCAGAACCAGTGCACTCTCAGCAGCCACCTGCAAGGGTCCAAGGTAAAACCATTGCATCTACTTCTTTTACAACTTCTACTAGTATTGCAGATCCATCTATATCAGTTTATGACATTAAGATTCATGGTGACTCAGATCTAGATTTAGTCCCTACTTCCAAACTGGAAGCTAGGAAGATGACTGGAAACTCAACTGACACTCAGAAAGGAAAGACTCTTGCGCTATGCCATACTGTTTTGCCTCCTTCAGAGAGATGTAATAGACTTCCTGTAAGATGCAATATGGCAAGGGCTCAGTCTTACTGCATTCAGAAGAATGGATATGATCATACTTCATTCAGCAAGAGACAAAAGTTACATTCCTCCTTCCTTCCATCATCAGTTTTGGAGAAAAAGGAGAAGTCTACATGCCAGGCCCCAGAATACCTGTGCACAGCACACCATGCATGCTGCTTCACTACCTCACAGAGATGAAGATTGCAGCAACATATTTTCAAGTTTTTCAAACTTGAGACCTGATTCTACCTGCCTAGATAGAAGGAGGGATTTTTTCCCATGTGGTTTTTGCCCTAGCTTCTTGTATTAAGCAGTTACTTATTTTACTTGATGTAATGGGTGACCTATGGTCTTAGTTACCAGGGCCCACAGTTTGTCCAAGTTAGCATTCAGGGGGGGTGTTAGGAT
>LPNX010636415.1:74690-89969 GCA_001517045.1 Pseudotsuga menziesii
ACCTCTTAATCCTTTGCAAATAGATCTTATGACAATTAAGGAGTCTCCCATAATCATAATTTAGGAAGAACGATAATATTTTTGTTCCTCGTTAGAGTGCATACAATTCAACTTGGTTATTAATCACGATCAATTTAACTCTATAATATTTTAATTAATGATTGATTATTATACATAATTATATTGTGTTATAATAATATTATAAATACAATATAATAATAATATAAATTATTTAGCTAAAGTTCTGTGGGTTAGTTCAAGTGGTCGAGTGCTGCAAGTTGTGAACAGAAGGTTTCAAGGTCAAATCCGAGGGAGGCTATACATCGCTATATAAGGGCCTCACTTGATGTCCCCATCAGGTTAGCTTTGTAATCAGAGCAAATGGGTGAGGCCCCTTTAGGTGGACCCCTATGCATTGTTCCTGTGGACGTAACAAGCCCCGCTCGTGGTAGGTGAACCACAATATAAATAAATAAATAAATTACTTAGCTATACAATATTTTTATAAGAATAATTTTTGTTTAAACGTTTTGGATATTTTGGTATTTTTTTATTATCAGAATTCAATGATTTTTTTTTCCAAATATGAATTGTGAAGTGTTTAAATCATGTTTTTGAATCTATAGATAGATTGAACATCCTTAAGTATGATAGAAGCACTCAATTTTTACAAGTTTAATAATTAAACATTAATATGGTTTACAATTGTGAATCATACTGTGATACCAAAGATCTGCTTTAGTTATGAGTGGCACTAATGCATGTGAAGAAATTCAAAGACATGATTAGGTTAGAAGTGTTTGGTGCATAGGTTGAAAGTCTAATTGTTGAGGTATAAACAAAAGTAGTCTTTTATTGGGTAGATTGTTAAGACAACTTTAGAGCATATTTACAATCAATACCCTTTAGAGACGCTAGTTGGTCATATCTTGAACTCTACACCCTTGTGTCGCATTGCTTTATTTTTTAGCATATTGATTGGCAGTTCGTACACAAAAAGTTCATCCACCCTCACATGAATTTGACATTCAGGATTCAAGATCTTTTCCTTCTGTAACAAATTTGACTTTGGTTTGTAGATTCTTGATACTTTTATGATAAATAAAAAATACAAAATCATTTAAGTAAGTGGAATTCTGAGTTTGTTTCTGGATTTTGACATTAAGCTATTTATATTTTATACATTAGTTATAAATAAGTATGAATATTTGAAACTTCTTAGAATTTGGATAGCTTTTTAAATATGTACGTTTTCCTGTCTTCGTTGTTTGGCACTCCCTACAAAAAAAAATATACACTCACTGTGACATGAATCTAGAATCTAAGATTCAAGATATTCTCCTCTTCTGACAATTATGATCTCGATTCTGTAGATTCCTTGCACTTTTAACAAATGAAAAAAACAAAATCATTTGAGTGAGCACAATTGTGACTTCATTTTTAGATTTGACATTAAGCTATTTATATTTTATACATTGCTTGTAAAGAAGTATGGATAGTTGGAGCTGCTTAGGACTTGCATAGTTTTTGAGTTGTGTGCATTGTTGTCGTTGTTCATGTTTTTCCTAGATATGCTTTTCCTGTATACTGTTCTGCATAGAAATTATGGCATGGTCTTTAGGATTATGATACCAATTTTGGGTGTGATAGACCTGTTGTGTCCATTGTTGTCATTCCAATTATCCATTTTGTCATTTTGTCAATGAGGACAAAATCCTTGCACTTAGAATTTGTCTCTCCTATTGTTGTTTCAACAATACACTTTGTCAATTAGGACAAAATTCTTGTGGGTGCTTGTAGCTTTAGCAACTTTGATATGTATGTTATGTAAATTAGTTTGACGATTTTTTTGCATGGTTTACATTGGATTGGGCTTATGCCATGGGTGTAAAAACTTATAATGATGTTTATAGCTAATCTACGAGAAAAAGAAACTATGTACATTGCTTGTTTTATCCCTTATTCCTTTAGGACTATGTTTTCAGATCCTTGGCCAAATCACGGGTCACGTTTCTTTTTAGATTCATTGGCCTCATCTCATTGTTGGAATCCTGCTACACATTCATTCCAATTCAACCAAAGAATCAACTAGCCCTCTGACATTTTAGAACCGAGAAATGAACTTGCACACATTTCTTTTGGAAAAAAAATGACATTTGTGTAAGTAGTGGTAGTGTACCAAAGGCACAAAGATTTGAGGACAATTCCTCCTCTGTTACTATTCCAACCTATTTATATTTCCACAATTCTTGCAACTTGCCAAAATAAACCATATTTTCCAGAGCTAGACAAAGTAAACAAATTTGACTATAGAACATTTAGTTCTAGGATATTCATCACATAGATGGCAACAAAACAAATGATACTTGCAAAAATCATTGTATTGAAACATGATATAATTGAAATTGTCTAGATCTGTTATACCTATTGTTATTGTTTCAATAATCCACTTTGTTAATTAGGACACAATCCTCACAACTACTTAGAAGTTGTGCACTTGCACTATTTCACTTCAATGCTATTTTGACCATGTTCAACTTTGCATTCGGCTTGTGCCATAGTTTCCAACAACTCTAATACTGTTTAGAGTTGAAATAGGACAAAAAGAAACTATGCACATTGTTGTTTTAATCATTGATGCATTAAGGGCTATGTTCATGCCTCCTTGACCCAACTATGGCTAAAATATGTTTCTATATTGATTTATTGTTTCTAAATGGAACGCTTGGAAAAGCATATTTACCTATGTTGCAAATTTTTCTTCTTTGTTCCAAATGGTATGGCTTTTGTGATGCTCTATGTTTCTGTTGCAAGCAATACTTGTGTATATGGAAGCGATGTTGTCAACTAATGCAATAATTTGCATGTTTCTTGTAAGCTTTATATATATTTCAAATTATATGTAGCATTTCCTTGTAGATTGATTTCAACCCATCTTGTCCTTGAAAACAACTGCAATGGAAGTCTTCAAATTGCCGACCTTAGATGTTATGGCTTCTGACAAGTGCCACTATACTTTTGGTTTGATTCATGTTCCCTATGTTCCTCTCTTGTAGTGCTCTAGACATTATGCTATCAACACTTAGTCTAGAAGAAGTTCATGGATTCTAGACCACTTTCCCCCTATTAGAACCTTATGAATTAGAGGGTCTTTGAACATAGTTGGTGCAATGAGAAAGATGAAATAGAGACAAGTGCTATTGCACAAATTTAGAGCATATAGATTGTAAATGGTGATTGAGTACTTTTGCATAATCCTAACTAAATAAATGAAAATCCTCTAAATGCTTGATCTAGTTTGCATATGTCAAGTTCTCATGCAATTCCTATTGTCTTGTTGCTTAATAGGATTTGTGGTTTTGACTTTTCTTTTAAATAGTCTTGTTACAAGACCCATATTGCCAAGATGTAATAAATCTCTACACTTGCAGTGTTGCTGTAATCCCCTGTTAGAAAAAAAGGATCGCAGAGCAATAACAAAAAACAATAAGCAAGATGTAAATATTAAAACACATTACAAGAGAGACACAAATATAACATGGTTCACCTAAGATGGGCTACGTCCACGCATAAATTTCCAGTCCTTTACTATTATATCGTCCAACAAAATGAAGGGATACAACCTGCATCAACCTCGCTACACTTCCTCTTCACTCTCTCACTGTCTTTCTCACATAAACACAACGATTGGTTTATAATGATACAATGGAATACACATTCGTATTACAATGCTTTCCTTTAATAGGGGAATTACCATGGGAAAATACCACGGGCCACAGAATACCATGGGCCCATAAACTATTGTCCAACAAACATCCCATAAATTTCTTTTGGGCGCTTCACCCATGAACCCCCTTTCTCGAGGGCGCAACCCCCAAACCTCCGCGGGGGTACAATGTCCCCCCACATCCCCTTGCTGGGACGATTATATAGTAAAACTAAGGTACAAACATGGCTGAACAATAACATCTCTGAATCTAGAAGATCAGGTTCCACAACCAACATCCTCCTGCACATTAATATCTTGGTTCTCTTGTCTTTAGATTCTAGACCACTTTTCCCCCTACTAGAACAAACGTTAATGATGATTGAGTAGTTTTGCATAATGCCAATGAAAGAAATCCAAATTCTCTACATGCTTAATCTATTTTACATATATGAATTTCTCATGTGGTTCCTATTTCCCTATTGTTCAGTAGGTTTTATGGATCTAAATTGTATTTTAAACAATATTGTTACAAGATATCCTCAGATTGTTCAAAAACCAATTATTCCAATTTCCTGAACCCAATTATTTCAATTCATTTGGCAGGTGAGATTCTTAGCTTTTGAAAGCAGCTTATTTTCCCTAAGTAGTGTAGCTGCATTGTCCTATTCTGCATGGACAACATGGACCAATCTTCTCATGTGCCAACCTCTTTAGGTACATTTAGCAATATTTCCATTTGGCCTTGAAAGAATGAAGCAATTGACCTCACATTAGCTAAATTCCATTTGTTTTGTTTGCATAATTTCTATTATAATCCATGAGATTGTCTATTCAATTAATTGGTAATTCTTTCTCATTTTCGTTACACATCAATAGAAATACAACAAGGAATTGTGAGCCACTCCAACAATTGTCTAGATAAAAAAGACTCTATGGCAATATCATCATTGAAAACAAAAATGTATATTCAATACTTGGCAGGATTGCACAATGTGATAAATGTTCTTATGTACTTTAAATAGATGTTGTTGTCAGCTTCGTAGGCAAATGGTCAGATTGGAAGTGGATTATGGGGTGATATATTTTTCATCAAATGGTTTTCCAGATGGTTGGATGTGCCAAAAATTGTTTGTTCATTAACAAAGCAAAAAACTTATCTCCATTTTTAATGCAAAATATACAATTTTTCCATGATCAAAATCCATTGTCTGGAAACTTTGAGCCATTGCTAGCTTACAAATAATTGCATTTGACTCAAAACAACAATTGGTTCATTGATAATTGCATTTGTGCAAATCAGTAAACTAGTAATGAAATTGAACTAACAAAAATTGAAGGAGCATTATAAAGAAAAGGCTTTCGTATTGCTAGTTCCATTACCAATGATTGTCATGGTTCATGGTTTGACTCGAGTCTCGTATTCACAAAAACATTTGATGTGCATGCACTCAAAAAGTAAATTGGACAAACTTTTTCCAATTGCTTTGTTGCAAATGACACTAGAGAAATTAACCATTTGAACAAATGTTGTTGTTGGTGTTTTCACACCAGCGCATGCCAAAATGAACCTACTAAGGGTTGTGCTAGACTTAGTAAAGTTTCAAAGGATTAACATAACATAAACAAAACATAAATTAAAAGTAACTAATCTAACAGGTAAGTAAAGCTAGATAATAATGGAAATAAATATAAACTAACATATTCAAGCATCCTTCATCTGGAAAACATATACAAACATCTTTTCAAAGAATTATCATCATCAAAATGGATACACAAGAGTTCACGATCACCTATGACTTGCAATGACTGGCTCAAAATAATTATCCATTGTGGCAGTTTTCTAGTTATTTTTCTACAGTTTTTCGGCTCCCAAACTTCCGATCCGTTTTGAGGCCTTAAACGATGATTTTTGGCGATTCAGGGGGCCATATGGCTGCCCTAAACATGCATTTGGACCTAGGCGAAAATTGTAAATCTCGGATAGACCTTTCCAACGGGCTATTGAGTGCCCAAATCAGAGATCGTATGCAAAAGTTATGACCCCGAGAAGTTGATTGTTCAACATACCACCTTGGGGCCACAAACTTTATGACGGTTAATCTTCTAGGGTTATGTTTTGGACTTTTGTGGTTTTCACCCTCATTCTTATTATAAATAGACTTATTTGGCCTCATTTTGTATTCAGCTTAGCACGAATGAGCTTAGCAGCCACATCTCTTATCAGAGATAGCTACCACCATTCTAGCACTTGTATTACAGTCTATTCTACTTCCGTCATTTAATAGAATATGTGTTTATTGTTGCAATATAGTTGTGTTTATAATGTTAACTCTGTTATTTCATTTCGTTCCCACATAAATCCGGATCAGGCCATCAACAAAAGGAAAGAAAAACAGTAATGTATGCCAGCCATCAACAAAAGGAAAGAAAAACAATAATGTATGCCTTTAGACTGCTTGTTGTTACAAAAGCTATTGGCATTAAAGAACAAAGAACAAACAAACAACAAGCAAATGCCCCCAAATCTCTTAAGAATATATCCCATGGAAAAGCGAACAAAACAACAGGATCTACTGAACCAACAGCTTAATCTACTGCTACTGGTGCATCTTATTCTAGTTCCCGAGATGGAATATATGTTGCTACCCTTGCTTACTTGGCTACTGGTGGTGGTACCTACACCTCCTATGATGTCTATGCTACTGGTGTTACTGGATTTGGATATGATGCCTTTGCTACTAGCGCGTCTGGTTCTTGCTATCTAACATGTTCTTAAGCTACATTTGCTTAAGGTACTTGTGCTACTGGTATTGGTTCTGGATCAGGATCACAATATTAAACAACGGCATAATCGACTGCTTCAACAGAATCCACTGATGCACCTGTCCTAGCTTATGGGTCAAAACTAGATCAACTGTATCAACTACTGATGTTGTTGGGTCTGGATCAACCGAATCTACTTATGCTTCCTTTGTTACTGCTGGTACGATAAAAACATTTTTTTGTACTTTTTTCATGATTTTTTAGATAATTTATGCTTTTGTGTTTGTCTAATCTTTCAAGCACATTTTGTGTAAGTTTGACATTTGGCAGATTTTGATTTCCAGGAAGCACAGGATCCAAACTCTCTAAACAATAGCACCTACATATTAGGGTAAGAAACATGCATTATTGCTATTTCCCTGTTCCACTTTAAGAACAAAGTGCAGTTGAAGAATTCATGGATTGCATGGCCATGTCGCAATCTTTACTTATTAATACTTTGAACTTCCTCATTATTCCTTTTATTTTCATGTCTTATTGGTCATTTGACTTTGCTTTGATGCACGTGGTAATAGAACAAATGATATTAGCCATCTATCAAATCATTCAATTTATGGATTTGCTAAGAATAAATTGATTCTCTTACATGTTTTCATACAAAGAGTATTTCTAAGATTTCTTGTTCTTCTTTTGCATGTTTTCTTTGTATTTTGTGTGAAGGCCATCAACAAAAGGAAGAAAAATACAATAGTGTATGCATCTAGACTGCTTGTTGTTACAAAAGCTATTAGCATTAAAGATCAAAGAACAAACAAACAACAAGCAAATGCCCCAAATATCTTAGAATAGATCCCATGGACAAGGAATGCTAAAACATTTTTTTGGGTACTTTGTTCATGATTTTGTGGACCATTTATGCTTTTGTGTCTGTCTAATCTTTCATGCACATTTTGTGTAAGATTAACACTTGGAAGATTCTGATTTCCAAGAAGCACGGGATCCAAACTCTCTAAAACAATAGAACCTACATATTAAGGTAAGAAACATGCATTATTGCTATTTCCCTGTTCCACTTTAAGGACAAAGTACAAATGTAATTGAAGACATGCAATCGCCTCTTCTCTATCTGCAGTTGAAGAATTCATGGATTGCATGGCCATGTTGCAACCTTTACTTATTAATACTTTGAACTTCCTCACTATCCCTTTTATTTCCTTGTCTTACTAAGATATACATATATTGCTAACTGTATCATACCCTCGCTATAACACAACCATGGAAAAAAAAAACATACTCCCTGCTCATGTGCATTGGCATATATGTTTTTATCGTTTTTTATTTAGAAATGATTCTAAGATTTTGGTGTCTCCTTGTATATTTTTTGTATATTTTCTGTATATTTTCTCTAGAGCTTGCATTCAACCAATCCCAAAACCAAGTATATGCAAAATGGTCTTTGCCAGAGAGCAGATTGGGGGACAAGCAAAAGCACTCCACTTGGTGCTATGTTAATTTGCAGATTGTCCTTACTACAGATGTCAAGGTGTCCACAACAAACAACTATAACTAATATGCTACAAGATTTTGATGTCATTTATTGAAACATTTCTGCAACTTCTATACTTTGCTATTTTTTTGGTCACTTTCTCATTTTTTTTAAGCAATTTGCATTTCATAGATTATGCTTTTATAGAGGAAAAAAAAAGTTTATGCAAACAATATGAATGGACACTAGGGTAAGAATCATGTTTCAAGCTCTATTGTTTACTGATGTAAGCCATC
This sequence comes from Pseudotsuga menziesii, assembly GCA_001517045.1. Classification (NCBI taxonomy): domain Eukaryota; kingdom Viridiplantae; phylum Streptophyta; class Pinopsida; order Pinales; family Pinaceae; genus Pseudotsuga; species Pseudotsuga menziesii. The sequence goes on from LPNX010636415.1 coordinate 82,945, forward strand.
TTCTAACCTGTTTTATGTTTTCATTGATAGTATTTTTATTCCCTACACTACATGCCTAAACAATATGCACAATTTTCAAGGCCTATAATTGTCTCAGGCCTCTGAGGCATTTTCAGGCTTCTGGTTCTCAGCCATACTTTTATGCACTTCGACAATTTACATTACACTACATCCCTAAACAATATGCACAATTTTCAAGGTCTATAATTATCTCAGGCCTCTGAGGCATTTTCAGGCTTCTAGTTCTCAGCCATACTTTTATGCACTTCGACAAATTTACATTGTCCAGTAAGCACTATTCTATACCCTGCACACATTTCTACAACACTAGGTCCTTTCTTCCATGCCCAATACACATCTACGTTCGCTGACAGAAATTCTTCTATGCACTACAGGAATTTCTACAACCTTGACACAAATAACTGGTGGGCATTTACATTGGCAAACACATACTCTACATTTTCTCGTGAGCTTTTTTCTATGTCCTCCGAGCATTCCTCTTTTTACCCTTTGTGTTTTTTGAATTTTTTTAGTTTAGTACCAAAGAATCTAGACCTCCCCTACAATATTCCAACCTAGTTGTCAAATAGTACATTTTTTTTTTGGGTTCACCATTGACATAGAAATTTCACACTACCAAATTGTATAAACTAAAAAAAGAACCTCTACCTTACACTGCTTTGTTGTTCCTACATTAACAATTCCACGTAAATGCTATCAATTTCATTGCTAGTGAAAATTATTGACTATTTGTAATGTTGTGTCTTATAGAAAGACCAGACCAACAACACCAACATCAATAGAGAATTGATCATTTGAAACTACTAGAAAATAGTGTACTAAGATCCAATTTGCACCTGAATCTTCCAAAGCGCATACAATTAGATTTCACTAAAAAGTATTTTCATGTTCAGTGGAGCTCTTGTGCAATACCAACTAAGCACACAACTCACAGTTTTTTTGGATAGAATTGAACAAACAGACTAGTTGGCCTAATCTCACAGATAAATAAGGCATTTTCCCATCCTAAACAACCCAAGAAATTAGAAACAAACATTGGCTTCCTACAGTATGCTTTTGGAGGTAAGAATTCTGCTTCCATCGAATTCAAACTAGAATGGTTTTATATACAGATCAAAATGCTCTTATATCTTGTACTGATATTCTGTTGCGTGACAACTCCATTCTTTGCTCTGCCTTATCAGATCTTTGCTCATGCAGGTTTACATAATATCTTTGGTCCAAAAGCATCTTCTTGCCGATGATGCAGCCAGGAGTACACTGCTCCCTTCACAGTTTTACTCATTCTAACAAACAATTATCTTTGCACAGACACAAATTACTCAAGGTAATCAAAGAAAAATAACTTAATGAACTCCTAGTTACTTGCTCCAAACCATTTTTGCAAGATGTTGATAAATGAATTAATTTTTTCCCCTTTTGCAAACAGATACATTGCATCAAGCTTGCCCTCATTGCCCTTTGAGTACTATCACTAACCACTTTCTCTAGCTTGATTTTATTTCCTTGGCGTTTCATGCATTTCTGTACTGGCACAAGTGTATCTGGCTCACCAAGAGAAGGTAGTTTCCATCTCTAGATCAGCCAAACAGTTGCTTGAAAAAATTGCAACATTTTGTTCTAGGTCCCTTCAATGCTATTGCCTCCCTTGATGCATACATATTTTCAGTTTTCTGGTGGTACTACTATGCAATCAATTTCCTTTCTACTCGTTACTGCCATTTTTTCAACTTGTCAACAAAAGTAAGAGTGAGTTCCTATTGATCTTTGTTCATATTCATTCTAACCAAAAAACTACAGTGATGAAATCTTTGTGCTTATAATTTTTGCAATTTCTTGTGCCATATTTCACCTAATGTTGCCAGATTTCTATTCTCTTCTTAGGGGGCTGCAATTTCTTTATTATACTAGCCACACTTGTTCTTGTTCCTTGAGCAAAGGCTTTTGCTGCTAATATTGCATCTAAGAAATTAGAATTAATGTCTTAAATAACTGGAATGTCAATCGCCACAAAAAAATTCTTGGTCTTCTAAGATCTTTAGTTCCTTATATGTTTGTTTAACTATTTGTTTATTGTTCTTGTAAAAAATGAATGGGTCTAAAATAGGCAGTTTGTCCTTTTGCTAGATAATGATGGTCGTTCTGAACTCAATCCAGGAAATTGGAGATGGATTACTATTGCTGATTGCAGGTTTAGCATACCGATGTAACTTAGAAGTTCTTGTGCCTTGGGAAAAGGTTTTGCATCTAAGAGATTAGCATTAGTGTCTGAAACAACTGGAATATCAATGGCTACAAACAAATTTTTGTTGTTGTAAGATCTTTGGTTCCTTGTGTGTTTGTTTAACTATTTGTTTTTTGTTCTTGTAAAAAAAATGAACGGGTCTAAAACATGTAGTTGGACCTTGACCTAACTATGGTTCATATACATGTTCTTGAATCGATTGATGTGATCACAACTATGTGTGCTTTTCAGAACTTGCACTAAATTCTATGAACTATGTTGCTCTCATGAAATGATGGCCTCCTTTAGGCATGCAATGCCATTTTTTCCTATATGGTTTTGTTGTGTGAAATCGTTAGTCGCCATTTCACCATGCTTCCAAAAAGCATATAGCCCATTTAGCTATCATTTTGTATTTAGTATATCATGATCTTCTTTATTAACTTTTCTTTAAGAAAAAAAAAGAGTTTAAACATTGAATATGGTCTTTATTTGTCAACTAGATTCCGAGAAATGCAAGAACATGACCATGTTGGAAGTCTTTGGGGCATATGTTTTTGAAATCCTCATACCATGTACATGTATTAGTCTATCGGTTTAACAGTAAAACTTTTATATTTTTCACTTGTATAATTAATACTCACATATGTGATTAAGAGTGTCCATATTATGGACAAAAACATTTGGTACCATTGGGTTCAATTCCTAGCTAGTTTTACTTTGGTCTAATTGTTGAGGTATAGACAAAAGCATGCTTTTATTGGGATAGATTGCTAAAACATAATTAGAACTTATTTGCATTCAATACGGTCACTTAAACAAGTTAGCTGATCAAGTCATTTTTAACTGTATAGCTTTCTTGCGTCAAATGTTAGACTACCATTTGCCCATGTCTCCAAAAACACAGCCTTTTTAGGTGTTATTGTTTGTTTCATACTTTATGGTTTTCTTTAATAGTTTTTTTATCAAAAAAATCTTAAAAATTGAATATGGTCTCTAATGGTCAATGAGATTGAGATACCAAAGCTTTACTTGCAATTTCCAAAAATAATATTTTGTCTGGTGTTTAAGTTGCAACGATCACAGTGGTTATTAAGGTTCTTGAACACAAGTGCACTGCCAACAATCTTGTTATTTTTCCCTTTTCTCTTATTGTTTTGGATCTTATTGGAAGCTCCATCTTGGTATGACTACTTCAAACAATTTAGTTGTCCCTTTTCTTCTTAGATTTAACATACTGTTCATGCACAAAAGCCTCATCAATAACCTTGGGAATGAATAGAATAATTTGCATGTTAATGCCACTATGAAGGCCAATTAGGTACTTGAACACCACACCTTCATCTTGGGATTTATTTCTAATAGAGTGGCTTGTTTCCATAACTTTATAGTCTACTCTTGTACACCATGCCCTTACATCTATCGGTAGTAGTGCCACCAAATCCTACTCCCCATAGGCACAACACATGCAAGAGTTGTGCCCACAGGGGTGTAGTTCAACCGACGATTCACTTGATATGAAGGACATGTTGTAAATGGAGGTTACGAGTTCAAATCACCTTGTCTTACCCGTGCCCCATGCGTTCAGGCTATGTGAGTGCACCTAGGGGTATAGTGGTAGCGAGATTGGATCCATGGACCCCGTGTCACACGAGTACCATCCCAGCCCCCAGTTGTTGATTCCCCTAGTACAATATATATATATATGCAAGAGATGTCGGACAAAAAGGTACTACTGTTAAAAAGGATGAATTGAATGTTCCCATAGGGTACATCAAAATGTGAAGGCCTAATGACTGGTTGATAGTCTTCTGACTTACTTGAGCCCTTTATATCCCCTAAACTATTCATTTCTTTTTGACATACGATAGATTGCATAGATCCATTTTAACTCTCGCTCTACCAAGATTAGAGAGGGATAAAATCCCTTGAGGTGTAAACACCTTTTAGGGTGCTAAACTCGAGGAAAGGTTTGAAAGGGGGTGCACACCTCAAGGGATTTTATCCCTCTTGAAGCTTGGTAGATCCAGAATTAAAATGGATCTATGCTAATATACCTCTCAATTTGAGAGGAAATGCCACCACTAAATTGCTCATCGTTTTGATACTAATCTATCCATCCTTGAGCAATACTAAGTCTTAGAAGGTAACTGTGGAAAATTAGTGGAATTCCCCATGTTATAATCCACGAATTTAGCTTCTTCAACATATCATTTCATATCGTGTTCACACCTATTGTAGAAGCTACTCTATGAGTCAAGGGTGTGTGCAAGAAGTTGATGGACCCTTTAGATGCAATGGTGGAGTGAAGTCATTCACTCTTGATTCAAAAAAAAGAAATTAACCCAAGCAACACCGAACCTGCCAAGCCTAGTCCCAAGGCTGGCAATGGTCATGCCAACTAGGCTAGGAAGCAAAATCGCGTGCGCGATTTCCCTTGCTAAAACGCGCACGCGATTCTTAAAGCCTGTTTTTTATTTTTAAACCGGCCGAGGCCGTCCCTTTCTCATTTTCGGCGCGACTTGGACGAAACCTCGACTGTGCATACGCGATTTTGGGTGTGCTTGAACCCACCATCTCCACCTTTGGATTTTAACCTTCCCTTTGTGAGGTAATTTCTCAATTTTTGTCATGTTTTTTTCATTTTTTACATCAATTTATTGTAAATTTCCATCTTAATGCCCGGTTCTCTACTATCTAACAGCGAGTTCTTGAGCAATGAATTCATTTGCCAATATAAATTAAACATTTTAACATATTCATTGTCATGGGTTTGAGAGGTCCCTACGTTAGGGATTCATGACTCCATATTTTGCTACATATCCTTGTCCCTCTTCATAAGAGCTTGACACAACCAAGACCCAACCTCCTATATTCTAACTCAATTGCTTTCAAAATTAGAGCAATGTCAGTATAACAACTTCCATACTCATCATAGTTGCACTTTGACAACACTTTAACACATATATCAACCTATAATTCATTTTTCTTAAGACCTTCATCACAACAATATACTTCATCAATCATCCATACATGTGCTTGACATCAATGAAAACATTATATCCAACAAAATCTATTTTCCCCTTTGCCATACAAATGGAGTAGTCCTAGGCACAACTTCCACTTACGACAAAGTAAATAATTAGTTCATTTACTAAATTGTTTAGAACTAGATGATAATTGTAAATAATAGGGAACAACCTGCACAAGACCTCTAGGAGCCAATGTAGCAGTTATAACAACAAGAGGATCTTATTACTGATCCATCACATATGGTAGAATCCATTTTCACATTCAACATCCTCTTCTATATCAGATGACGTCAATGAAAGTTCAGTTCCTAGAAGTTTGATACCTCCTAAACACATTTAAGTATCCTTTCAGTCAAAGTTACAACGATTCATGTCAATCCAGTTCAATGCGATCCATATTTGTTGGCATAAATACTAGTCAGGTCACATATTGGAGAGAACCTTATATTTTAGATTCTCATATGTGTATTTCTAGTTCTTTCTACCCTCATCCAGAGTTGGCAGCTTCAGTGATTAGAGTTCCATCAGAATCGAGGGAAAGTGTGAAGGGTGGACCTCGAGAGGATTATATTGTTTCAAATTCATGTAGTGGTCGGGAACTGAAATTTTTTACGAAAAAATCACTTGATACAAGGTCATGAATAATCATTAAAGAAGAAATCTCTCCAATTTTACAAAATCTATTTCATTTGCAAGAATTTGAACAAAAATATCACTACAAACTGTGAAAATCATCTTCATTAATTTCATCTTGTTTAACATGTAATTCCAAGATCGACATCCATGGAGAATACAACTTCCAAGACATATAGAATACATCTTGTAAGGTAGATGAGAAAGGAGAGATCAAGAAACAACACAACACTAACATGAGAAGAAGTCAATTTAAACTCTGCTCTTGCAGAAGCCCTCGCCCACCTATTCATGAGCCTCCAAGTTCCGTCAAATGTCGTATTTTTCTCCATTGCCACAACTCCAAATATATAGCTATGAAATTGCCAAACCCCAAATGCAATCTCCAACCGACATAACTATTAAATGCCCTAAACCCCGAATTCACATCCGTGTAATGGCCTCTTAGACCAAGAAACCCCCCTCCCATTACCAACTTCATTCAACAATAGCCCCTCTAATTAACAATAAATAGCTTATATGAATAGACTAACACTCTAAATAGCTTATGCCGCCTATTCTTTACTGTAAAATTCAAGATCAATATTTAAATTTACATGATAGATTTAGTTTATATGTCAATAGTTATACAATTTTTCAGTTCTTATATATGTCATTATATCATGTGTTTATATTTCTAATGATATTTTATTTGTATTTATGATTGCAGTGGCTACTATGGATCGTAACAACGCATAGATACTGAGGTTCATTGGCCATTTGAGAGAGATAGGTTCAGCTTGGAGGGGTGGAGATGAGCTCCGCCGCTCCCTGTCGGATTCATTATTATCTATTGTTGATACGATCGCAAGATCGAATGATGCGTTGTATAGCATCGCATCTTACAGGGAGAGAAAAAGGCAACAGTATGCTGATGGCTTGAGTTACAATGAGGTAAAAAAGCTGAAAATAACAAAACAAGCCATCTATTCATTGTTTAGAGTGCCTGGGACAGATAACATCCCGGAGATCGGTAGGGAACATATTTCTATTGAGTGGTGCACTTTTCCACCCATCAGAGACAACTGGATGGATAGGTGGTACATGGTTTTTGACATCCCCCCTCACAACAATAG
>LPNX010636415.1:104670-118041 GCA_001517045.1 Pseudotsuga menziesii
CACGGTTTGATCTCTTAGATAATAAATAAAAAAATTAAAAATATTGTATTTATTATTGGAAAAATAGTCGTGCACTAGTACTATATGTTCTCTATATGTATACCGATTTTCGTAAGTGTATTCCATCATTTAGTCACTCAGACGCTGCACCCACAAAAACATATACCTTATAATTTGTCCAAAAAATAAAAAGTGCCTGTTAAAAAATATCTAACTTCAGGTAGTTAACAACATTTTCAATAGAAAAAAATTATATATTTGGAAAGGTCATTCAATTTCCTACATTTCTTGTGTTTTACTCATCGCAAGATTCATTGTGTAAGTGTCTCAAAATATCTATACAAGTTGATGGATGTCTGTTTTTTCAGTTTTCTATTGCATCTAACACGCCAAAAGAGACCCTCATCTTTGTGCACTCACCCTCAAACAAATCCTCAAAGAAAACATGACATTTGGCTCTAAGATCCACACATTCTTCTAGTGCCACTTATTTTTATTTTCTTGTGACTATGACTCATTTCAATGAGCATAGTTTAAACAATCAATTATTTTGAACACTTTTTAGGATTTCTTTTTGATAAATTTTACCGGAAATCTAATTAGAGTTGATTAAATTATAAATATAAGCTATTAAAATTGAACAATCAAAATGCAATATTGTATTCAAAAATTAAAAAAAAAAGCATAAATTTACCCGGATCATATTGCTTTGAAAAAGTCACAATCGATTGTTTAGACTACATCTAAATGTCCCTGCATCACCACATAACTAGCTGTATCTCCTCATATAATGCATTTTCATTTTCTTCGAGTTCATTGGGCGACCCACAAAACCCAAAACCCCCTGTAAAATGGCTGTTTTGGCAGAATCATCCTGCATATAACAGAAATGGTCTTGAACAAAATTGCGCTACGAACATCGTGAGTCCGTAATAATACACGTGCGAGAGAGCCCATGTAATTCAAAACCAGATATTTAATAAAAGATTATTTGCATTCTGTAGAGGACTAACCACGACGGCTTTCATGGCAATGACATCAACGGCGTTCAGTCCTCACCTCTCGGATCTTTTCCCACGAAACGCGTCATGGCTGGCTCACCGAGTCACTCATTTATCCCACATTGCTAATATATTCTGTATACTTAGTGATTATAATATCCCTGTTCCACTAACTGTCATCGTGTTCGTAGAAAGGAGAGATGGTTGGCATCTCCCTCGACAAGGACGGGAACAGTCTTCGGACTTTCTTATCACACGCGGTTAAGGCTCTCCACCCCCACCAGGGTGGATCTTACCCCAAGTTTTTTGGGCCATTTTCCATTTTGCGAGATTGCCCCATTTTATTTGCTTTTATTTGGGCCATTCTGCCGATTTTTAATTTTTAGTTGAGGTAATTTGGGTCATTTTATCCCATTTTATTTGCTTTTATTTGGACCATTTTGTCGATTTTTAATTTTTAATTGAAGTAATTTGTGCCATTTTGCCATATTACTCCTTTATTTATTTATTTCGGCCATTTTGCAAGAGGATCATTCTTAGTGTATTTTTTTAAAAGTTTGTTTGGGCCATTTAGCTAGAGGATCATTATTTAGACAGCTCCTTTCTATATATAATTTATAACAATACATATTGTGAATTTATTACATCTAATTCAACAAGTTTTCATAATACATAAATGTTCATTTAATACTAAAAATGTTCATTTAATATTAACAAGCAGACTTTAAATTTGAAGTCTTCAATACCTTTCATCACCTATTTTACCTTTCATAGAAGGTCACAAAAATTTTTCCATGCAAAAGAAACTTAATTTTGTATCAGGCTCTTTAATAATGAAATTGACCTTTATTTTGGAACTTTTCAATTGAAGGGATACTCCAAATTTTGCATATCAAATTTTTAGATGGTTGAGAATCGATGTTTAGGAAACCCAAGGCAGAATCCCAAGCTTGTCTGCCACACATTCCATTAGCATTATTTATAAACAATTAAATTACAATGAAACTTTAAATCATTTAAAATTAAGTTTAAATGCCACGCCAACAACAAAGGTAGAATTAGAATTAGAACTCATCATTTTTCGCATTGGTTTATAATTAATGTAGTTGAATGATTGGAATCAGGGATATGGATTTAGAACTATGTCAATCAAATGGTTATTGAAATTTGGAAATGTGATTATGAAAGAGGATTTGGAAATGTGGTTAGTCAAATGTTTATTGTATTTTGGAAATGTGATCATGATAGTTGAAAGTTTGGAGCTTAAGTGGTGTTAAACATTCAAATTTTGTTTATCAATATTCTAATTTCCAAACTTGTCATCGCTGCTTAAGTTGTGCCTACTTCCACCATCAACATTGAGTCTTGAGTCTATTTCAATTTCATATCCCTACCTTGTTTCGTGTTTTAGTACATGCTAGAGTTATAGTAATTAGATAGGGGATGGAGCTCATGCTAGGGAACATATAGCTTCAAGCTTCAATCGAGACTCGACAGAGTTAGCTGGTTAGTTAGGAAAACATCCATAATTATCAAGGCGAATGTTGGAGAAATCTCCTTGATCACTTTCCGATCGGTATTTACTTTGTTATTGAGAAGTGAGATATGTATATTTATGCTAGTAAGCGAAACTGTGGGTCACTTCGTCTTTCATCGGGTTTGTGAATGGTTGATATGGATACTTGAATAGAAGAGTTCATATATATACATCTCGAATGGCTCCATTGGTATTTAAACATAGATGAATGTACTTCTCAAATCCCCCCAAAAGTCATAAGAGGAAAACTTGCCTTTTAGTTTGATATCACAATTAGTGTTGGCAAGAATCATGATCGACTAATCTTGTCATTTGGCCTATGAATTAAGATTCAAGAGGAAGAGGTAACTTGAACTGCTCCTACAAGTTCAAATTGGAGTAACTCTTCACCCTTGCTCAAGTTGATTCCACTATCGAGTTGATCCCTTGGTTAGGTTGTTTCCACCATCACCATCGACTCTTTCTTAGGCTACTTCCACCCTTTATTGCCCCATTAATTCATAAGTTATATGACTCTTTAGATTCCAAGGGTTTTTCTAAAGCAAAGCTAGTACACATCCACCCTAGCACCACTAGCCCACCTCCAATTTGCATAAGTGTACGCCTCCACTAAAGAGAGAAAATATACATTTGCTAATGATTATTTCTTATAGGGGGAGTATGTCTCTCATTTGATTCGTAGATTTGAATGGACAACAACATATATAAAGGGATTCCTTCCCTTAGTGGATCTCAATATTGGTTGCATTGTTCTTGCCGTTGAATGATTTTTCAGGTATGTGCATCACAAGAGTAGCTTTTTCGTTGTGTTATTTTATAAGTATTGATTTGCATCTTCTCGAAAATGAGTGAATTTTGTTATTGAAGTGATTCTAGATAATAGTTTTGGTATTCATGAACACATTTTTTTAGGTTTACTCCATCTTTTGTATGTATGGATCTCTATGTTCAATGGACATTGTATAAATTGTATTTCATTTTCACCCAAAGTTGTTTTTTCTGCTAAAAGTTTTACTACTTCCCAAGTAAATCTTGATTGGTTATAAATGTCTTTTAATTGATTTTTTCATATTGTTAGGTATTTTTTATATTTCTAAAATTTCCCCTATATAGTTTTTTGGGTTATTTGAGTTAGACATTAATTATTAAAAACCGTAAAGTGGAACATTACAAATTTTACCACTATATTGAAAATTTTAATTACATTTATTTTAATTTACCATAAAATTTTGATATATTACTACATTTTCAAACCAAATAAATGATAAATTTTAACTAGCATTGAAGGGTTGAATATATCATAACCCTTCAAAGTGAAATAAAACCATACCCTTCAAATTTGAACCTTTCTAACAAGGTATTCCCATAACTGTAGACATTTTCCTTTTCTGAGATGAATGCATGATTTATGCATCATTCCATCTCAATATTCTGTTCTGCATGAATCATTTTTGTCATGATTATGATTGTTACTTTAACTTCAAAACATTTAGTCACGACTCATGAGAGATTAACCGGTCATATTCATAATAAATTTATCTTGATATGTTTTCTCGGTGGCCTGTGCAAGGGTGGGCTTATGTAAACAATTTCACCGACACGATTAGCTCTTCACTGTTTGTAGTTGCAAACAGGAATAGTGGCAGATAAGGAAAGCACAAAGATGAAAATAGATCGTGGCAGTGTATGAGTTGCCGCCTACTTTCCGTGAGATTCGAATTCTAAACATGCATTACTAACCCTAACCTTTCAGAAATGTTGAGATAAGTTTTGGGTTGTTTGAGACTGCAGATATGTGTGTACTGTGCATCTGTATCATAATCCTGTAGCGATAACCACCCTGCAAGGAAGTATTTAATACTTCAATATTGTGTGGTTACAGGGATGTCAATAATGTGTAGTTACAAAGATGTAAGTAGTTGGATTGATTTATTGATTAGATTTAACTATTTATCTCTGTAGAACAACATTAAATGTTGTATTGCTTGGTGATTAAATCTAATTATTCACATTTCTGTAACCCAACATTAAATGTTATATTGTTTGATGTTTATTATTAGTCTAAAAAAAATGCTGCTCTTTCTATTAGTTGTTGACTAAAAATATTATATTTGAAGAAAAACATACACCAACTTCATTATTAGAAAAAGTAGAAAATGAATGACCAACCTACAAGAAATTGAAAATCAAACAACAAATGGAAAATAACAAAATCTTTCAAATACATCCACCGTGGTTACTCTCATTGCTTGAGGTTGTGGTCGCTTCCTTCCACTACTTGAACCCTCCCTCGACCACTGCAATATCATGTAGAGTTAGCCCTTCAGTTTTTTTTATGACCTTTCTATATGCTTTCCTCATCACTTTGCAAGGGCCAAGAAACCCATCACTTAATCCCTCTAGTGCAAATATATTGTAGGGTGCCATGGCTAAGCCAAGTGAATACCCAAAACCATGATACAAAATTAACCTTGCCATCCATGTTGTGTGAAATTTGAATGTGACCAAATTGGTGTGCACCGTTCACATTCATCACTGATAATCAAGCTTAAGGTGCACCCAATGCTTAGCTACAACTTTAAGCTAAGCCAACTACAAATCATAAGTCCACTTGATTGAATACAAAGCCAAGTGGGAATCAATTTTTGCATAACTTCATTGACTTTCAAACTCAAAGGTTAATTACATCCATTCACTCATCATTACATATTCCAACATAAATTACTTTTGATTGTGATTTGTACTCTTAAAATGATGACTTCTACACAATCAACCAAGGTACGAAAAAGTGGAATTGTGATCTATATTATAAAAATATATTTGCATGCATGTCATATGTCATAATGTTAATAATATAGTTTTAATATATTATTTTAACTTAAAAATTTCTATAAACTATAAAGAATTATAAAATTTAATGAAAATGTAAATTTTTTCACCATTTAAAATGGATCTAAACCTGTAGGTCTCTGATTATCTTAGTAGGCTTGACAGATTGACATAGTTTAATGGTTTTTAAACACATAAACATAGTTTAATGACTTCATGTATAGAGTTAAATCATGGTAGATTCTATTTTATTATTCTTTTTCAAATACTTATCCTGTGAACACAGGAAGGGAAAGCTATCAGCATCCAAAAAAAAAGATTAGATATATTATGGTCATGATCAATGAGGATGGCAAATATTGTAATGTCGGTCAAATATATGACACACGATGTTAATTTTAAATCACTGAACACAAAGTGAAAGATCTCACCATCCAAAAAGATGAGATATTATCTCATGATCATGATCATGATCAATGAGGATGGAAACATTGTGATCTCGGTCAAGCAGGATCGGAATTGAAACATGTGAAGTAACTTTTATTAGGCCTATCATGTGAACCTTCAATGTGATATGTATACTGTGGTTGTACATCTACTAAATCTGTGTACTGTTCTCTCTGAGATCAATTTTATCAGTGGGTTTGGAACAGAATCAACGTAAATGTAATCTCAATCTCTCTATGAGAGTACGTTTTGTACTTTTATGGGTAGTTTTGTTGGAATCTGCATCATTAGTGAAATTGTATAATCAGATGTAAACCTAATTTCGCTTTCAATCTGTGAGAGTATTTTCTGAGCAGTTCTGTTGGAATTAGAATTATTGTTGAAATTGCATTAGATCTCAATCTATGAGGGATTTTTTTTTGTATTTTCTAGATAATTTTGTTAGAACGCAAATTATTGTTAAAATTGGATTTTAGTTTATACCTCTTAATTACTTATAGAATTTTAACCTATATATTTACATATTAAACCATTCTAATGAGGAGGAAACTGCATTGAACAATTCTACTGAGGAGGAAACTGTTTTTGGTGTTTTTTAAGGTTTTCTGTTTTTTATTTTTCTGTGAGATCATCATCAAGAGTGTTCACTTAAAACCTAAATAGACACTCTTGATGGTGATCTCAGAGAGATCAAATCAAACCTTAAAAAACACCAATGCAGTTTCCTCCTCATTTCAAACAAGTCACTGCATATGACTATATTTTCACATGAACAATTCTAATCAAATTTAAACCACAAAATTGTTAAAAAAAATAATGCAGCTCACTCCCCTTCCTTACACAATGAAGGGCAACTTTTTCCTTTGAGATTTTGAAAGGCAGGATGTACATGACTTGCAAGTCAATATGCTTAAACCTCTGTTTGTCTCAGACTGTTTCATGACTATGACAATTCACCATCGCTGCCTGCTCAAAAGGTTAGCCACTGTACACCTTTTTACTGGCGAATGGTCCAAGAGAATTGCGGTACTGACCTGATCAGCAATACATGCACAGTACACATGTTTCACGTTTCAGGCGACATTACAGTGTTTCTCTCAACGCGATAATTTTACTTACAAAAGATCCAAAAGAAATGTGGTTCAGCGATACAGCACTATCATGCACAGTACAATTTACGTTTCACTTGATATTTGTAGACATTTCGTAATTTATTTCAAAAATTATGAAAGGTCAGCTGTAGTAAAGCCGCTGCCACGCCTGGATTCGAATCGCACGGAAAGTAGGCGACAAATATATTGCCATGATCTATTTCCACTATCTAGTGGGGACATCATGCGCCACTATTACTGTTTGCAGCTTGCAAACAGCAACAGTTGCAGTGGATGAATACAGTTGCAGTGGATGAATAGGCTTGATGAACATACGGTGTTGGAATTTCATTTTATCTCTCTTTTTAGTAACATGTGTGGGCATTAGGTTGGTGAAGTACACTGAGTGATTAAGGCTACATGTAGTGTCACATATATCAAAATTTTCAAGGTTAATATTTGCATCATTGGTGATTGAAATGGTGACATTTTATTTCAAAGGACTTTGAAAGGCTATACAAATATAATGTATATATCTCATTTATTAAAAAAACATATTACAATCTTTAATAAACATATTACAATGGAGATTGTAATATGATGTTTTTTTTTTCTTTGTTAAAAGAAGTTTAATAAGGTTGTTTTTTCGAGGTATGGAATGTTTTGTATTTCTCAACTATTATTGCACCTAATTTTTTTTTTTTTTATATGGAAATATGCATGGGAAACCCATCAATACTTCCCCATATTAGTGTATTTCTCAACTATTATTGCACCTGAATTTTTTTTTCTTTCATATGGAAATATGCATGGGAAACCCATCAATACTTCCCCACATTAGTGGATGGTAGAGGTGGTAAACTGCCGGCCATCCTAGCAGAAGGCCTAACCCCAAAGGACTCAAGGCTCGAACCTGTGACCTCTCTTGGAACCTAGAGAGTGTGCGCACGTCTTACCAATTGAGCTAACCCTTGGGGCTTATTGCACCTGAATTTGCACATACCAAGTTGCAACAAATCTTTCACCAAAGTGGAGTTTTCTATGTATCATTCTTGATCATACCAAATTGGAACAAATCTTTCACCAAAGTGGAGTTTTCTATGTATTATTCTTGATGCACTTTGATGAGAAATTGATAAAATAAATTTCTTTTGTTTTGCTTCATTCATACCTAAAAGCATTTAATTTTCTAATATAGATAATTCATTTTATTTATAATTTATAAAAATATAATAATATAAACTTATATAATTTGAATATATAATTTTTTTTTTTTAAAAGTAGTTTTTGGACTCAAGTTTTACTAATATAAAGCCAATGATGTGATACATTTTTCCATTCAAATTGACAACTATGGGGTTCAATTTAATTCTTAATGTGTTTTTGTGGGTGAGGGTCAAAATTTGTACCAACTAGTTCATGGTTCTTGGTTTTTTTCATTGAGCCATTCACTTTCTCTTTGCAATTAATGGATAAGAAGAAACCACTTTCAACTTCAAACTTATTTAGAATTTTTTTTGCCCATGAGTAAAAATAATTGTGTCAACCATTTATTAAGATTACAAGAATAATAAAATGTTACTAAGTTTTAGCATATATCAAATAAATCATTTAAAAAGATGTGAATAAATATATGAAAAGCTTTAACAACCAGAGCTATAAATTGTAACTTGAAAATATTGGAAGTGTACAAAGTGGGATTGAAAACTCTCACAATAAAACCTTATTTCCATGCATTTGTTAGTGATAAGTATTGACCCAAGTGGCTATCAAAATAAGAAATAACAAAAGCTATTTCACTTTTAAGAAAAATCACATAAGAGTTTCATTAAAATTAAAATTTGTTTTAAGATTATTAACAAATTTATTTAAAAATTGATAATAACATCTTACCAAAATTAGTATCTCCAATTCCATGGTAGCCAAAGGAGAGCACTTTCAACTCTCTAGAGAAATGGGTATCTAAATTCAATAGATGCTTCTAACTTTTGATGTCCATAAGTAACAAATAAGCATGAAATTCCATAAATAATGCTTGGTAAATTAGGTAGTTGATACATTGTTAATGCTTGGTAACTTGGCTAGCTAACAAATCATTCCATGCTTTGCAGGTGGTTGAGTTAATTCTTTTATTAAGATAGTTTAAAACCCACTTTTTCTAAAATGGTCCTTCTTTAAAATGGTACTTTTATAACAGTTTCACTTCACATTTGAAAACAGACTTATCCTCTCAAAGAGAGACACAAACCCTGAGAAAAGACACCATAAAGACAATATCCTTATTAGACAACACTAGCCAATATAAAAAAGAAGAAATAAAGTAATGGAAGCCACCTATCTAGTCACTTAATGGATGCCACCCATCTAAGCATATACATATCCTAACAAGCTTATTAACAAAAAATAATGATGATTTGAAAAAATAATTAATTGTCAAAAATACATCTTTGAAAATTGTTTGCCATTTCTTTGAGACTGCTGTTAAAAATTTAACAGTATTTTGCTTTCTGAAATGCATATGCCCATCCAATTGCAGAATTGCAATTTAACAGTATTTTGCCTTCTGACATGCATATACCCATCAAATTGCAGAGTTAAAATATGCAAAATCTTATAACAGTATAATCAAATGTTTTGGATAAAAGTGACGATTTTTATTTTTAATAACCCTTTTTAACCATTCAAGCATGATTGTTTTCAAAATTCCTGAACCAACCATTGCCCTTGCACAAGCCAGCGAGAAAACATATCGGGATAAAATTATTATGAAAATGAGGAGTTAAATTCTCGTTGCTAAAAGTTTTGAACTTAATGTTGATAAAATTATGATGAAAATGATTATGTACAGAACATGAAATGGAATAATGCTCTTTTACACTTCATGGAGATGGAATAATGGAAAAATACATGTACGTCTCAGAAAAGACTTCCACCATGAGAAACAACCTATGAACTTTAACTATCGTTCTCTGACCGCTAACCATAAGATATTCTAACATTATCATGCTATAGATTTTGAAAAAACTAAGAAAAAGGAGAATATCCTTAACAATCCAGAGGCCACAATACCATTGACGAAACTTTAGTTATCCTGGCGATGGTAAGCCTTCCTGGAAGATTTGTGGGTAGAAGAAGAACCAAGGGTTAGCGCAAGCTGCTCAGGTTGCAGATGCTGTATTTTCTGCTCTTCAAAAGCATTTATACCGTTTGATACCATCAAGGGTATGAAGGATGAAGCACTAACGTTTTCATTGCCTTTTGTGCTAGCAGAAATCCCAACGTTCTTTGTGATCATTGAGCTATATTCGGCCACAGTCCAATGTGCATCAACACCTTGAATCGAAAACCCAGATTCAGAGTTCGAATGGCCCATACCCTGAAACGACCAGGAAGGAGGCCTAACAATGGGAGGAGTCAGTGGGGGAGTGACGGACGCACTACCATGCCCACTGGGCATAATTTGCAGATGTGGTAATGCCCTTTGAGCCGCGAGTCTGTTGCTGCCCAGACCCTTCAACCATGGAATCAGAGAACCCTTTTCAGATTCAATATAGGTCGCCTCGACTGCTGGTGAAGACGAAGATATCGTGCAATCCTTCAAAGATAAAACAACAAGACAAAATTACAGAGGTAAAACTATACTGACTTTTTGGGCAATTAGATGGGCGTTAAACTTACCGGTCTGTAGGTTGTTCCGTCTGCGTGTACAATCCAGCCAGCCTCAGCGCAGAGAGCCTTGAGAACTTCATTGCTGTCGCAGTGCTTTGGAAGATTGTAATTTCCGAAGAGCCTAAGCCCTGCAAAGATCTTTGCTGCTTTTGCTCTTCGCCTTCGCTCTCGTTTTGTATTCTCTTCGCGCTCCTTTGAACTTGGCAGGCGACCACCCCAAGTCATAGCTACAATACTATGAGCAACAATCAAGAAGAATGGGTCGCTGAGGACTTGAGAAATTCAATACAAACAGAGACCCACAAAGAGTCGCGGATTTATTGAGACCCCGAAAGAAATTCAGTAATCTATGCAGCATTGGAGCCCACAAAGGCAAGCATCGGAGCCGTACAATCGGAATGGCACGGCAGCTCAACGTGTCATCGTTTCAGATAAGTGAAATTTCTTACGGATAAGTTGGGAAAGCGCCACCAGTGAAATTAAAAGAGATGTTTGATTTGGTGGTTGTTTTAGGAAAAAATCAATAAAAATAAATACTTTAGAGGAAGTAGAGTACTAAATGTTGCGGCAGTAGAATTGTGGGTCATCGGATTTCAATTTGTCAGCGTTTATTACTCTATTGCATAATGGATATTGTTGGCCGAGTTTGATTCTAACTTACGGATTTGTGTTCTTTAAAAAGTAGAATGCAAATATGAGATAAGTATCAAATAAGATGGATGGTAGTATAGGATAAGTGAGCCTAGATTCCATTGCAAGAGCTATAAATTGTTTCTCCATTGAAACTAGATGATTTCATGCATTCTCCTCCTTACATGTCTATTATTTTCATTGCAATGAGCTATAAATTGTTTCCTCCATTGAAACTAGATGATTTCATGCATTCTCCTCCTTACATGTCTATTCTTTTCCATTTGATCAAGAACATCCATAACTTACTTTGAAAGTGGGGTCAATCTTCATCCATGGTGTGGTATAAGTGGCTTTTGAAGTGTAAGAGAATAATGCTCTAATTCGTAACTTTATAATTAAGAAATTTATAACTAAGACTTATAGAACATCTATAACTTTAAAATACTTTGAAAGTGGGGTCAATCTTCATCCATGGTGTGGTATAAGTGGTTTTTTGAAATGTTTTGAGAATAATTTTATAACTAAGATTTATAGATTTGTTGAAAACAACTCATGCATATGTATGAAGTGGGGTAAATCTTCATCCATGCATAACTTTAAAATACTTTGAAAGTGGGGTCAATCTTCATCCATGGTGTGGTATAAGTGGCTTTTAAAGTGTTTTGAGAATAATTTTATAACTAAGAATTATAGATTTGCTGAAAACAACTCATGCATATGTATAGGAGGTTCATAGACAATAGGGGAGAGGAGGAGGTTAAAAGACCTAATGATGGTGGTGATGGCAAGGACACATAGAAAGATGGTAAGGACTTTGGAGGATGTTCCTATAGAGGAGACTACCAAAAGTATAGGATATGAGGAGGCTCTTCTCAAGTTTCCTCAATATTTATATATAACTTATAGAGATGTCCTTACTCACTAGCTACCTGAGACTCATGCATATGTGTATATGTGTTGTTAGTGTTTTTTAGTTCTAGGTTAGTGAGTTAAGATAATGAAGTATGTGTATGTAGAAGACAAAGTCTTTTACTAAGATTTTAATATTTTGTTTATGTATAAATGGATTTATTACAAAATAAATACAGTGTTAAGCTTTTTTTGTGTGTATTTTTTTGTGTCCAAGAATGGAGAGTTTGTGAATCAAGTGAAGTTGTACAGTCTAAGTTAAAGATAGGAGTAGAATAGATTAGGCGAGATTTATGTCAATAGAATTTGCAAAATAAAAATTTGTGTTGTTATAATAGATTAAAGTTAATAATTTTTTCTATGTAGAGTGTTGTTTTTTTGTTGAGTAGAGTTGAAAGGAGTGTTTGTGTAAATAAGCTTGATGTTGCAAATAAATTTGTTTGCATAGGGATTGTGTATAGCACTTCGAGGAGGTGAGCTTGACCATAACATAAGAAGGTTTGAACCGCCCTTGCCATAAGGTGAGTCACCGGTTGAGCATGTTTGTTGTAGCATGTTAGATCATGGGTTGAATAGATGACCATGCATTAGTGGTCATACTTTGATTATGAATGTTGGCAATTCGAAGATGGTTTATAAAACAATGGATAATAATTCTCAGGTTTGACAAACACATATGGGTCCTAGCACAAAGATGAGAGACCTTTTATATGCAATGCATGTTTTGCAAAAAATGTTCTTGTTGTAGAATTCAACAATGCATATGCGTTTATTAAACATAGGAATGGGAAATCTCAAGGCAGCGAGGTGGGATGCCACGAAGGATAGGAGAACAAAACACGTACCTGTTTTGGTTCTCTAAAATGTGTACCCATTTTTTAAAGTATGTTTTTATTCTCAAATCAGCCCCCTAACAACTCCTAACACCCCTCCCTAACCCCCTAACACCCCCCTACCCAAATCCCAAATACCCCCCCTAACACCACCTCCCTAACCCCCTAACACCCCCTCTCTAACTCCCTAACACACCCCTCAACCTTGTAACAACCCCCAACCTCCTAACACCCCCTCTCCAAGTTCGTAACACACATCAATCGACTAACACCCCCTACCCCTAATCACCCACACCCTCCACTTACTCATGTCTGTCCCCTTGGGCCCCTCTTACCCCTCCTCCCTATTCTCTGTCTCTCTCTCACCCCTTTCCTTCTCTCGCTAACCCTTACTAGCCTCCAATCTCTCTCTCTCTAACCCC
>LPNX010636415.1:118911-135650 GCA_001517045.1 Pseudotsuga menziesii
ACCGTCCTCTCTCTCACTCAACCCCCTAACACTTCCTCGCTGCCCACCTCTCCCTCTCTCTCACACTCACACACCTACACCTACTCTCCCTACCTATAACCACCCCTCTTCCTCTATCTTTCCCCTACTTCGTCTACCCCTAAACCCCACCCTCCTACTCTCCTTACCCATAACCATACCCTCTCCCTCTCTCTTTCCCCTACCCCTAAACCCCTTCTCTTTGTCTCTCCTAATCCTGCTGTCCATACCACTTACTACACCCCG
Organism: Pseudotsuga menziesii; assembly: GCA_001517045.1. Classification (NCBI taxonomy): domain Eukaryota; kingdom Viridiplantae; phylum Streptophyta; class Pinopsida; order Pinales; family Pinaceae; genus Pseudotsuga; species Pseudotsuga menziesii. Next base: position 119,176 of record LPNX010636415.1, read on the forward strand.
CCTCCTAATTTCTCTCTCTTCCCCTGACTTATACCCCCTTCTCTCTAACTTCCCTAATCCTCGGCCTTGATCTGTATCTCTTCCCCAACTCCCCCCTAATCACCACACCCTCCACCCCTCTCTCGGCTCTCTCTCACTTAGTCACTCACCACTCTCCTCCACCTACTCGTATCACCCACCCATCTCTCACGCCAACCCCTTAAAATCTTCTTACAATTAATCAACTTCTTTCAAGTGGGTTTATTGGCTTCTCTTCGACGAAAAATACGAAATAATTTTTAGAACGCAACTAAAGAAACCCCTTCAAATCTTCTTACAATTAATCAACTTCTTTCAATTGAGTTTATTAGCTTCCCTTCGATAAAAAGATGAAAATAATATTTACAACGCAACTAAAAACAACGAAAGAATACGAAATAATATTTACAAAGCAACTAAAAATGAGTTTATTGACCTCCCTTCAACTCAAAATACAAAATAATATTTTTTATTTATTCCCCTTCGATGAAAAATACTAAATAATCTTTACAACAATACTAAAAATGGGTTTATTGTCGTCCATTCTAAGAAAAATACGAAAAAATATTTTTTATTGATTTCCCTTTCACAAAAAAATACAAAATAAAGTTGTGAAATAATATTTATAACTGAGTTAAAACATGTTTAAAAACACTTTTTTTATTGGTTTCCTTGGGACAAAAATACAAAATAATATTTCCAACGCAACTACTAAATAATAAAATGTATTTATTGGTTTCCTTGGACAAAAATACGAAATAATATTAAAAAACCTAAAAATGTATTTATTGGTTTCCACAAAAATACGAAAGAATATTTGCAAACCAACTAGGAATTAATATTAAAAACACTTAAAATGTTTAAAAAACTTGGGGTAAGATCCAACCCTGGTGGGGGTGGAGAGCCTTAACCGCGTGTGATAAGAAAGTCCGAAGACTGTTCTCGTCCTTGTCGAGGGAGATGCCAACCATCTCTCCTTTCTACGAACACGTTAAAGATGGATGCAATGCCAATAATATATTTAGTAATAATATTAAAAACCATAGCCATGTGGGATAATTTAGGGGAAGTAGAGCATAGGGGAGGGAGGACTGAAAGCCACCGCCACGGCCCTGGACACCGCCGTCGTTGTTAGTCTACGCCTCAGCAAGAGGAAGACGCAGTGCCGAACTCTCTTCCTCGGTATTTCTTGTTTGAATATGCAATATTTTATTTATCTCTTCTCCACAGTCATATGGCGTCTCTCTCATATGTGATGACTGCCGTTCTGCGGATATACTGCCACATGTAACCGATCGAGTTCTCGAATTGTTCCAAAATCTGGGTGGTGAGGCCGCCGGCGTAGCGAGGCCTATATCCTCCTTTCTCACTCATATGGATGGTGGTTCCGTTGATCCGAGGTTCGTACATACATAGTAAGACCAGTTTCACTCCGGAGTCCAGTGAGGTCTGTTAACTGCGTAGATGTAATTCATTTGTGTAAATCACTGAAGTGATGCGCTATAGAGCATTCTCATTCAATGTTTACTTAGCATAGTGAGTACCGCAAGAGCTATCTATTGAGCTGGAGAGCATTTAATGTGGTTGCATCAAGCTTCATGATCGTTGGATTTTGAGCTGCTCGAGATCTAACGGTCAACAAGACTGTTACAACTGCATTAAATGCTCTACAGCTCAATGGATCTTGCCCAGTGAGCACACCCAAGAAGGAACACAAAATCCGAGAATCATTAACCATGGAAATCCTTGGATTGAATGTACAATGGGATTTGTGAATGAATTAGATTTAGAGTGTTTGGAAAAATTGTTAAAATGGGGGTGATTTTAGTGTGTTTTACATTGCTCCCTCAATCAATAATAATCATCATCATTCAGAGATCCTGTTTCCCTTTTCAAATTCAAATTACCATTTAGTGCAAAGAGCTTACCTAGTTTTAATGACATTCAAGGGCCAGGGCCACCTTCACTCGTAGTGATGTGCAACATAATGTAATTTTTTTTTCATATGAAAAGAGTCCCTCAATCAACAATCATCATTAAGATATCTTGTTTCCCTCTTCAAATTCAAATTACCATTTAATGCATAGAGCTTACCTTGTTTTAATGACATTCAGAGGCCAAGGCCATCCTCACTCTTAGTGATGTGCAACATAATGTCATTTTTTTTCATATGAAAAGAGCCTCAGGAGTTTAGTGAATTACCAAATGGCTGCTAATAAGCTCAAACTTGATATTCCCTAACTTGTGATTTCCTATCCTAAAATGACCAATGTAACTTTGGGGAATTACCAAATGACTGCTAATAAGCTCAAACTTGATATTCCCCAACTTGTGATTTCTTATCCTAAAATGACCAATGTAACTTTGCATAATGTTTTTGTCATAACCTAATAGACCAATTGTCTCTAATGTTGATCAAAAGCTTGATTGAGTGCTTAGCCTTAAAAATTTAATGATGCATAATTTATTATTATGAATATTATTAACTTGATTATATTCTTCCGTGTATCAATAAAAGATATGGTCCAATAGTGAATCCATCTTGAGTTTCAAGTCATTTTTACAAGCATCCGCCTTTTTTAGTCACTCGTTACACTTACTCTCTCATATGGGTCCAAAATTTTAGGATCATACTTTGGTGAATTCATAGACAAATTGTTAGATAAAAAGGGTACTTCGTTTGACCAGCCAAGCACATTTATACATAAGTTAAACGATGTTCTAAGGGGTGACAATGATACACAAGTTTGGGTAAATGATTAACTCCTAATTTGGTCATGTATGTGTAAGAAAGATTAAGGTAGGTTCTTGATGGTATATCATAGCCTCCTCGTTAGTTCATTTAGTTGATCTTAATAATGACAAGTCACCTCCCTACACATTCTTGGATCGTTCAAAAATTTTCAAGAGAGAAATTGTGTGATGGTAACGACGGATTTGTCGAGTAGTCATGAAAGCCACATCTTTGATAGAAGCTGTCTTTTGTAATTTCTATATTGGTTTTCTTTCGCTGCAAATTTTAACAAGATTGAATTTGATCTACAAGCGGTCTTTTGTAATTTCTATAATGGTTTTATTTCTCTGCAAATTTGAACAAGCTTGAAAGAGGAGTGAAATCATTTGTGTTTACGCTTCAGCGGGCATGCCTCTGGGCCTTTTCTATCTTCTTTTTTCCTCAAACTTACAAATCTCCCATTACAGTCGCCCTCTATAGATTTACAAAAGCAGACGTTATGCCAATCACATTGTGCGAGGTGTTTTCGACATGTAAGGTTTGTCGTTACACCAAAACCTGCAGATATTGATGAACATTTGAAACCCAACACAAGGCCCTATCACCAGGAAATTCCTAGAGGCGTGGCGGTTATACCATGCAGTTGTACCGATACTCCAACACCCCCCCTTCGGCGTAGCTCATGGGAATTGAACCTGAGACCTCTTCTTCGATACCATGAAGATGAATGTGAACACCTGCACATAAAGATCTAGCTGGCCAGAGAGAACACACAACTTGCAAAACTAAAGATAGTGAAAACCAGAGAGAAGGAATACAAAATTCTGTGTTGATATGTGAAAAAGATTACAATATATAATATCTACCTGTAATGGTAAAAAACCATTTTACTGTAAATTCTCGAACTTATATCTGTATGCGGATATTCTCAATGATTACTCAGTTGAATAATCAACCAATGGAAAATAATTTCATATTGAAAATAGAAAATAAATATTAAAAATGATGATGATAAAAGATTACAAAGTGAGTGCCATATATATATATATTAATTGTAAAGGAACTTTGGATACCATCCATGAAAGGATGCGTCATTTTAGAATAGTTTACTAATAACCATTTATTAATTATTAATTATTAATATCAATATATATATATATATATTGTTTGTTGTTATTATTTAAGTTTGTTACATTGCTTTCCAGTTCATGATGCTTTGTCCTCAAAGCATATTTTATAAAACTAGTTTATAATTTAAATATTGTAAGTGAAACGATGGGTTATTTTGTAAAACCATGGGCTATTTCACTTTGTTTTTGCTCATCACTCCAAGATGATCATGTAGAGAGTGTAACTTATGCTGAGTGAATTTCTTAGTAAAGATGTCGACATTCTGTTCAGCTGAAGGACATAACTGCAAGTCGATGATCCCCTTGTGTACCAAATCTCCAATGTAGTGCATGTGGATCTCTATGTGCTTTGTCCGCTGCCTCTGTACTGGATCTCTGCAGAACTTTAGAGGGCTCTAGTTATCACACTAGATGACCGTAGGACGGTGGAACTGGATGCCCAACTCAGTGAGAAAATGTTGTAGCCAAAAATATTGAACGGTTATGTTGACTACCCCTCTATATTCAACCTCAGCTGAAGATAGAGCAATAGCAGCCTGCTTCTTGCTTGAACAAGAAATGGGCCCTAAACCCAGATTGAGTGAGTACCTAGATGTTAGTGAATCCAATGAGATCCAATGCAGAATATGTTGCATAGTGAATCCCAAAGGTGATGGTGCCCTGTACGTATTGAAGGATCTCCTTGGCATCCTTCAAATGTAGCTCATGTGGATCCTGCATGAACCGAGAGAATTCCCCAACTGTATACGAGAGGTCTAGTCTAGAGTGTGTAAGATATAACAAGCTCCACACTAATTGTATGTACAGAGTGCTGTCAACCAATGAAGTGTCCCCACTATCCTCAAGTTTGAACCTAGATAGGAAAGGAGTCGATGCAGACTTGTATTCAGTCATATGAAATCTCTTTAGGAGATTTTGAGCATACTTGGCCTGAGATAGTTTAATTCCTGAGGCATCGTGGCCAATTTGAAGACCAAAGAAGAAATGTAATGGACCCATGTCTGTCATCAAACATCTGCCATGTAGAATCCTCTTAATTACAACAAGTGTTGAAGTCGAGCTGCTAATGATCAAAAAATCATCCACATATAAAACTAATACCATAAGTGAGTCAGATATCCTAAGCATGTATACATTCGGATCTAACTTATAACGTACAAAGTTTTGGGACAATAGGTAGGAGTCCATCTTGGCATACCATGCTCTCAGGGCTTGCTTGAGGTCGTGGAGAGACTTTTTCAGTCTGCAAACCAAGGATGGATCTTGTATGAATCCTTGTGGTTGCTCCATGTAGATCTCGTCAGAGAGATCACCATGAATAAATGAATTCTTCATGTCTGTTTTATGGACTTCCCACCTCCTGGTTATAACAATGGGAAGTTCCAATCGAATGGAATCCATCTTTGCTACTGTAGCAAAGGTCTCATCATAGTCTATCCCATGAACTTGCTGACAACCTTTGGCAACTAGCCTGGCTTTGTATCTGTTGATCTGCTGCCTTCTTGGTCCTGTAGACCCATCTGCATTTGACAAGATTCTTGTCTGAAGGAAGTGGAACTAGATCCCAAGTCTGGTTCTCGAGGAGAGAGTTGTACTCCTTTTGCATAGCAGCTTCCCAGAGGGGATTCCCTATAGCCTCCGCATAGGCCCGCGGGTATGAAGATGGAACCGTGTAACAATGCATGGAAATCACTGGTTCGGTAGTTTTGAGTGCATGAGAATGATCCTGAAATTGGGACTATGTCTTATTGGATCCCCCACAAGGTCACCTGCATCCTATTGGGTTGTCTGTGCATATATCTCTCTTAAGCTCCTTGTTATCTCAAGTGAGATAGGATGTGGATCAGCGTATTCATGCTCATGTTATTCGTAAGGTTCATAACTCAAATCAGAATCTTGATCTGAATGAGTGGACTCATCTTTCTAGATGTTTAGTGCAGGTGGAGGAACAAAGGTCTTTACGTGTGACTCCAATGGTGCATGCAAGGGGTATTCCTCAAACTGGACACTTCGCTCACTAAAGAGATTTTATGTTGAGGGATCAATCAACTTGTAAGCCTTCACATCATTGGGATATCCCATGAAGATGAATGCAGTGCTTTGAGCATCTAATGCTTTCCTTTTTTCAGAGGGTATGAGGGCCCATGCACGTGATCCAAATATTCGGAAGTGGGTGACTTTCGGTTTGCAACCATTCCATGCCTCAAAAGGAGTCATGTCCTTGACAGATCTACGATGAGATATGTTCTGTATGTAGGTGGCACAGTTAAGTGCCTTAGCCCATAGTTTAGAAGGAAGAGACCTTGCATGAAACATGCAAGGGGCCATCTCTTTGAGGGATCCGTTCTTCTGCTTAGCTACTCCATTTCGCTGTGGAGTTTATGGTATTGTATGTTGCAACTGTATACCTTCCTCTAGAAAAATATGTTGAACATCATGTTCACATAGTACCCCCCATTGTCTGTACAGAGGATTTTAATCTTTCTTGCGGACTGATTCTCTGCAAGTGCTTTGAATTTTTTGAGATGCTCAAAAACTTCAGATTTGTGCCTAAGTAAATACACCCAAGTATATCATGAGAAATCATCAATAAATGTAAGCACATACCTTACCTTGTTAATGGACAGATGAGGAAAGGGTTCCATTAGATCACTATGGATGTGCTCCAAGGGAGAGGAGGCCCTCTAAGTCTTCCGTTTTTCAAACTTCTCTTGAGGATGTTTGCCAAGAACACATCCTTGACAAACTCCTTTGGATAAATGAATGTTGGGTAAGCCAATGACCATTCCCTACTTGTAGAGTTGCTGCATGTATCTGGAATTAAGATGACCAAATATTTCGTGCCATAACCTACTACTATCATCAGCCTGCGTAAGTAATAAGGAAGAATATGGTTCAATGAATTCAGAAAAGGTGTAAAGCCTAGATCTGTGATTTACCTCACCAGTGGAAACTTCAGAGTTTCCTTGCATGTCGAAGATATTCATAACATTAGGAGTGAATTCAACTCTCTTTCCAGTGCCAGAATGAGTAATCTGATAGACATAGAGGAGATTCACCGAGAGTTTTGGAACATGTAGCACATTCTCAAAGCTACCATGATTGAGTTCAATTCATCCCTTACCGGTGATCTCGACAAGAGAATCATCCCCCATGAGTATAGGAGGACCTTTGCATGCATCCAATGAAGAGAAGGCTTCCTTGGTGGTAACCATGTGGTGAGATGCGCATGAATCTACAAGATCTCGACAGGAGAATCATCCCCCATGAGTATAGGAGGACCTTTACATGCATCCAATGAAGAGAAGGCTTCCTTGGTGGCAACCATGTGGTTAGATGTGCATGAATCTACAATCCATGTAACTCTAGGTATCTCTATTTTGGGTTATGACTGCCATCGTGCACAACAAGAGAATGTGCCTTGGAGCCCTTGATTTTTCCCATACTGATGAGCTTGTCTTGTTCCCGAGTCAGAGATTCAATAAAAGCATCAAGAGTGGGCGTGGTCCAGTTCTTACAAAGTATTATGTTCCAAGTTTGGAGAGAATGGATAGAACCTTCCTTTTTTCCTCCTTAGATTTATCAACTCCGCAACCCTTGAGTTGCAGCAGCAAATCCTTGTATCTTGTGAAGAAATCTTGTATATTGTTGAAGATTCATGGATCCAAAGAGAGCATCTATACTTCGAGCATGTGGTATTTCATCTCATCTTTCTTGCCAAAGAGTCATTTCATGGTGGTCCAAACTTCATTGGGAGTTTTGCAAGAAGAAATATGGAAAAGCAGCTTAGGGGATTTGTTCATGTAGAGGGCTCTATAGGCCTCATCCATCCGATTGAGCTATTTGGAATTTTCTATGCCTCCTGTAGGCTCAACCTCCATGGCCATAGCAATCCTATACAGCCCTTTGCTTCAAAGAAATATCTCCATCTTTGCTTCCCATGTAAAGTAATTATATGGTGTGAGAATAACATCCTTTGGAAACTCCATTCTTCCAACGATTTTCAATCTTATGTACCTGTAAATAAAGAATATTGGTGCACCTTATTCCTAGTAGCAGAGCTCTTATACCATGTAAGGTTTGTTGTTAAACCAAAACCTGCAGATGTTGATGAACATTTTAAACCTAGCACAAGGCCCTATCACCAGGAAATTCCCAGAGGTGCGCCGATTATACCATGCAGATGTACCGATACTTCAACACCCCCTGTCTGGTGTAGCTCGGGGGAATTGAACTTGAGACCTCTGCTCTGATACCATGTAAGGTTTTTCGTTACATCAAAACCTACAGATATTGATGAACGTTTGAAACCCAACATGAGGCCCTATCACCAAGAAATTCCCAGAGGTACGACGGTTATGCCATGCGGTTGTACCGATATTCCAACATGACAATCTTGTGTAGCAAATACAACCTATCAAATGCTCGAACCAATGACACTTCTTGATATTTTTTTATTGTGCCTGAAGATCTACAAAATTTCTTTGGAAAGTTCAATACTATTTTATTTGTAACATTACTATTGAATAAACCAATGATTATGATTTCGAATGCAACTTTGTGTTGGCTCTTTACATTGAGTGTAGATGAATTCAAATGGAATAACTAATTCATTGAAAATCGAGGGTTTGCTACATTGACTAAAGAACCATTTTAAGCACTTTTGTGGTTTGATCTTAGTGAGCTTTGAAATGTTGTAATATAATATTAATCATTATAAGTTCAACAATATGAGTGCATTGGTATTCTTTTTCTGTTTTTGCACTATTTTGGGGGATGTTGATAACTGATAAAAAGAGAGATGAAAAACAAATGAACACAGACAAGCAACACAAGACACTTGTTACAAACTAAAGTTGGAAGGTGTTGCACAATGCTTTGTATTTCCCTTAATTTATACGATTACATACACAAAGAAACTTTGTTTAGAAGGATCTCTCTCTAGATATTTCTCCACTGACACTACTGATGCTACAGTGCACTTTCTCTATCCCAACCATCTCATTTATTGTTGCTTCCAGCTCGATCTCTATTGCCATCGCTCCTTAATAAACATTACAACACTTTTAATCATCAATGTTTTAACAGTCCCTCTTAATGTTTATTAGAGGTAACAATTGCAATGGTTCATTTTATTTTGGTCAACCTTTAGGTCATAGTCTCCATCATTGTCTCCACCTTGGCCATGCCTTCATCTTCATCTTCAGTCATAAACTAGGTCTTCATCTTGGACTTTATTCTTTGTGGTTGTTGTCTTGGGATTTCTTCATTATTAATATTTATCCTCGAGCTTTCTTCAAAACAATCAACTAACCAATTCTCGATGAGAAAAATGATCAAGTCAACTTAGTTTCACCTCACTATAAAAATAAATGTCACTGGAAACATAAATTTCTCTTTCATGTATAGCTGCAAACAATCAAAACAACAACAATGAGTAGCTCCACCTTTACATCTTCCTCCTTCAGTGGTAGATCCTCATTTGTTTAAAATAAACTCATTATTCACACTATGGCAACAATATTTTCATTGTGTCTAAGGATTATCAAAAAACAATTCCATAGTAATAAAACATAGATGAACATGGTGATAATGTTTTTACAACAAATTAAAACAAACAAATAACACAAGACACTTATTACAAAGTGAAGTTGGAAGGAATTGCATAATGCTTTATATTTTCCTCAATTTATAGGATTATATACATAGAGAAATCATGTCTAGAAAGATCTCTCTTTAGATATTTCTCAGTGTTATGTAGGTATAAAAGAAAGATGAAAAAAGTTTGAAGATGAAGCACATAATGAAGAAATCCCAAGTGAGTGTGCACTATAAAGTAAAGTTCCCTCTCATGAGGATCGTGGTCACCCAAAACCACCTGTACGTGAGGTTCGTGGTAAGCCAAAACCACAAGGAATGCTTTTAACCTACGTGATTCATCAACGTGTTAAAATCCCCCTTAACTTATAAGTTGGTACCAACATTTGAATATTTTGAGATTAACTCACACTTTCTCTTTCAATTGAAGATTCTTTTTCTTCCATCTAGCATAAAGCTAATATACAGGTACACCTGTCACCTCCGTACCCCTCAGAGTGGTTAATTCCATAACTTGATACTACAACCTCTCTACTTATGAGAGAACATCACATCATGTGATTACATGCGCCTCTGCACTACAACATGTTTTCCTACTTAACAACGCTTACAACAAGCTGGGGAATATAGCTTGCCTATAACTAGGCATTACAACATGGACCAACCAATGGGGTATACATGCCTTTAATAAGCCTTACAACAACTACCCAATTACATTTATTAGAGGTACACTAACCATACTTTTCTCTTTCTCCCTTTACATAGATTATGATCACAACTATATCATGGATCTAGAATATTGTTTGTTGGATTGTGCACACGTCCAACACAACAACCTATGACATTAGTTTGGCAAACTAAATTGATCCACTAATGTCATCCTTGTGGCTATGGTATGGTTGTTATCTTAAACAAGGATCACAATTTTTCATTAAGGTTGGGTGGCGGCAAGGAACAAGTACTAAAGCAGAATTGATGAGTGTATGGGGATTACTGCAGTTTGCTTCTATTATTGGTATTTTAGATATCAACATTTATGGTGATTCCAAAGTGATTATTGAATTGTTGAAGGACACTGATCAATGAGTAGTGCCAAGAGTTAAATCTCTAAAATGATCTTTCAAGCAAATAAACTTCAGGCACATCTCCAAAACTTTCAATGCAAGGGTCAATAATATGTTCAAAAATGCTATTTCTCTAAAAACTGACATATTATGAATCCGAGAAATTTTGGAGGGTCTTTTGATCCATGAAGAAGAGGTTGACCTCTTACCTCTCGCTTAACTATGGGATGATTAGTTTTGATACTTTATGCTAGTCCAATTACTTGATCAATGCATAAACTCTCTAAGTGATTTGTTTTGCTTTGATATGTATAAAGGAAGAAGAAAGTAAAGATGATGGGTGATGTAAATCTTTTTCTTTGATTAATAAAATAACAGGGAAAAAGCATTTTTTGGTGAAAAAAATTAAATATTCAAGGTAGTCTCCATGCACTAAAATCTTTCACGCAATTACAATAATTTCCTTTAGTGTCGTTCATTTCTCAGCTATTTTGGCATATAAAATATTAAACAAAAATTAATTAATGTAGGCTCAAAATTTCAGTTACGACGATGATGCATTTTGTGGATAACAGTTTTCAAGCAACTGCAATAACTTTAACCTCCTTTCGTCTGATTCATTTTTCAAATAGTTTGGCATTTGTAAGGTTAAAGTTGAAATGTTTTCTTAAAATTTTAATTATGATGATGTATTATATGGAGAATATTTTGGAATATTTTTACTTATTATACCTGCCTCAGCAGGTATATTGTAATCGATTGCAAGTCAAACTCTTTTGACTTTGTATTAGTTGCTCTCTATCAAAAAAATTAAAATCTGTTTTGCAAAGTATAACTTAGGGATTTGTAATTTTTTTTTTTTAATTTTGTTAAAAAACCATTTTGTAAACAACTTATTGGTGGATAGAAGATGATGTAAGCTTTGGAATTTGGTATCTGGATTTGAGTTGACATGTGGCAACAATGACATCATCCAAGTGCGACGATAATTGAGTGGCGACGAAGGTGCCGAGACGATGCATTCTTTACCATTTCGAAACGCCGGAGCTTCTTGGAAAACCGACAGGGTCGACGATCGGCGTGGTATATGCAGCCGGTCTAGCAGAACGCTGGGAAGCTTGGAGAAACCGCAGTGAGAAAGGAAACCGCCAGTCGATGGGTGAGAAAGAATGGGAATCTGAGGAGTCCACGAGGGAACCACCATGCCTCGATCCTTGCTACGGTTCTCAAAGCCTTCAGGTAAAAGCTCGAAAACATCTGAATCCCCGATGGAGAGAAGCTGAGTGGTGGAGGGACTGCACAGAATCCAAAGGAACCGATGTCCACTCGCATCCAATCCCAGAGCGAGTTCAGTAATCTGTTCTCTCGACAGAGCGACTCCGCTTCCGAATGAAACGAACAGAACCGATGAAGGCGGTTGATTATCCAACCACTTCAGGCAGTCTGCTTCAGATTCAACCGGCGATGATGATATGAGCGGCCCAACTGGATAAATACGGGGCATTCGCCTCGCATCAGTGGGATTAATCTTTCCTTCCCTCAGTGCTTTGATCTATTCCCTCTCTAGTTCCTCGAAGGTGTTTACCAAAATCCCAGTTGCTTCGCGCAAGCGTGAGGTATGTTGCAAGAACCAAGAAAATACTTCATCAGACCTGTCTTGAAAGGGAGTAGGCAGATCCTTTGCAGGGATTGGCGGAGCTCCTGGTAGCTCTATCTTAAAATTTGCATCCTTAAACGAAACGCAAGTCTCGGAAGCGAGTTTGGAAAAACATAGCTTGACAGAAAGCACAGAAGCAGGTGAAGTGTAGAATAAGTAAGTGGGTATGTGGAGCTTGGCGGTTACATCGAACATGGTAGAACATAAAAAGTCGGTGATAAAAGCAAAGACGGGCGAGGTAGATTCATCCATCTGCAGGGATGTGAGAGCAGTCTCTACGAATCCTTTCGATTTCTCTAAGAGCTTTGAGACAAGTGTTTCCACTTTCATGTGCCGTGTCTCTTCGTTTTCGATTTCCAGATGAGGGAGATGGACGAAGCGGATGTCGAAACCCCTGGAAGACGCTATGTGCTCAGAATAAGCTTGTTGCAGGCGAGAACCAGAGAACATCCATTTGCACGTAATGAAGGTGACAGTGAATCCGTGGTCTGCCGAGAGGCGCTTGGCTAAGTCGACAAAAGGGATGAGATGACCCATTCCGCCACTGGGAAAAATGGCGACATGAGGCTTTCGGCTTCGCATTGTCTCCTGACTTCACAAGGACGAATTCAACAGCTAAGCTTCGCATAAAAGTGTGCAAATTTTACAAGAAGTTCAGCAACATGCAAGGAGATCTCAGGATGGGAAGAAAGAGTATATATACTCTGTGTGGTAATCAAATCAGTACATAAATAAAATCAATTACTCGTTTTCAGTTGTTCTAATGTGAACGTCCACAACCACCATCATAATGTTGTTGTTGTTTCTAATTATGCGACTGTTTGTGAGGCCCAACCATCATCCAATGCAGTTGAACTATAAATTACCATAATGCTTTCCAATGTAGTTGAACTATCAATTACAATAATGCTTGCTAAAAATACAGCGACCTGTAGTTTTGGGGAATATTTTGTTGGCAAAAAATACAGAGCTTTGGCAGTTATCTAAAAATTCTATGATTTAGGTAGCGGTCTAAAAATACAGAGCTCTATAATTTTTGGTAGCGGTCTAAATATTCAATGATTTAGGTTGGATGGCCAAATACTTCAAATTGCAATTTGAACAAATATAAATTTCAGATTTTATGATTCTATTGATCACTAGATTCAGGTGATGCGGGGTTTAGTTTAGTGGTTGCATAGTATCCTTTCTCCATAAACGGCGTTGTCTAGGACTGAATCATAGTGAATTGATAGTCTCCATTATGTTAGATTCAAGTGACTTATAATGGGTGCATAGTCTCCATCTTCCATGGCGTGAGATAAACAGCGTCATCTCGGAGTCAATCGTAGTGGTTGGAAGTCTCCATCCTTCATGGCGTGAGATAAACGGCGTTGTCTCGGTTACATAGTCTCCATCGATTTAAAAGAGTGTTAGGTCATACTACCTCACTTTTAAAAAATATTTAAAATAAAAATAAAAAATTATTTAAAAAATTATTATAAAATAAGTTTAATCAATTTAAAAAAGTTTTAGGTAATACTTTATAATCCTTAAAAATTATTAAAAATAAAAATAAAAATTCATTTAAAAAAATATTAAAATAAGTTTAAGTAATTTAAAAGTCATTAATAATAAAAATAAAATACTTGAAACAATCTATATAATAATGAAAGAAAGATTATATTAAAAACACAATTATACAAAATAAAAATAAAAATTGTATTAAACAACCCTCTTTAGTACTCCAATCACATGTGTACATTAACGAAACATGCTCAAACAAACTTCTTTAGTACATGAATAAGAATTCACACAAGTTTATTTATGATATTCACATGTGTACATTAACAAAGCATGCTCATGCATATATGATTACTTTATAGAATTTGTATAAATTAGAATTCGTATATTAGTGGTAAGTTATATTCCATGTATGTAAAGGGCTATCATGTATCCTTTATTATTTAGTTTTTTAATGTAAAAAGAGGAAAGTTATTGGTGACAAATTTATTATTCGGTACTTTGTATCTAAAAAGAGGAAGGCTATTGTCTTACATTTTTTTTTGTTGAGGGATGAAATAGTTGACGTTACCATTTAGCAAAGAATAATGAAGACCAATAGAATGCCATATGATGATGGTTAAGAATAAGGAGACATTGTTGGTTGAATCTTATTACAATTATTTTCAAACAAGGTATTTGTCTATTGTTTAGGCATTTGCATAATGTTGAATTATATCTTGTAATGATTCCCAATTTGGACATGATATTTAATGGTAACAACGATCTCATTAAGAAGTCCAATATACCAAACACACTACACCTAATCTATTCTCTCTTCCTAAATCATTCAAGACATTATCATACACTACCGCACAATTGTGTCTGCATGAGGTATTTCATGATCTTTTAGCTATGCATGAATGTGGGTATCGAAATTGTGAAAGACAACATGTAATCTGCATAAAAGGATACCTGCACGATACTCGAGCGTAAACACTATATGCCCTAATACAGTATAATACATGTTTTATAAGATGGAAAATAAACCATTGGATATGAAATGATTAAAATCTAAATGTGTATACCTCAATGTATATAACATTTATCACACTACTAGAAGGTTCATATTATTTGTAATGCAAAAGTTTCATTGTTGGTTGCACCCATCGACTCTGATCATGACAAACAAACATTTAAATTTGAAGGATATGCCTTGAATTGATTAATTGAAGTGTCATTGGAGTTCAATGTTAAGTAGTTATTATAAACTATGTGTTAGATTAGGTTATTATAATGCACAACCTACCTTGATCATTTCATTAATGACAAGTGTAAGTTTGTGGGACCCAAAATTTGAGTAGTATTGGAGGTATTAATATATTGAGAAAACAATAAAAACCGTGTATCAAACTAATAAATGTTGTATAGGTTGAGATATACATCAATGCATTTAAAATGCTTTAGATCTAGTGTATATTTCAACTTATACAACATTTATTACTAATAGTGTATATTTCAACTTATACATTTATTACTCTATTATAGATTACATAATGTTAACCAATAAATTGAATCACTTAACATTACTCATAGATATGTGTCAACTACAACTTTAAGTACAATGACATTAAAAATATCAAAACACAATTTAAAAAATCTTAAACAAAAGCAAAATACAATAATACCCAAATTATGTGTGATATACATTACACAAAGAAAAATAAATGCATACACATATCTTCTAAGAACTTTATAGAATATTTTTCAAAAGACAAATACTAACAAAAATACTAAACAATTTAGATGCTTCTCTTCTCCTTTTTAAAATAATTTAATGGGGAAATTCCCACACCCTTCTTTCCATTCCATTTATCATAAATTGTGCTATAAACATTAAATCAAATGAAACCTGCAACAAAAATATCTTAAATAAAGTTCCAAGCATTCCGAACTCATGGATAAAGTTTAGAACATTCATAAAGTTCTGAATAAAGTTTCTTTTAAAATAACGTTCCAAACAAAGTTCAACGCATTCAAGACGTCCTACTCATTAAAGTAAAATTCCTTCAAAACATTAATTGTACATTAAAAAAAAGTTTTAGAATAAAGTTCCAAGCATTCAAACCTTATAGATAAAATTCAAAGCATTCAAGACTTATTTTTAAAGTAAATTTATTTGAAAATATTATCTTAAATAAAGAAAATTAAGATTAAAGTTTTAAACATTTAAAGTAAATTTATTTGAAAATAATATCTTAAATAAAGAAAATTTAGATTAAAGTTTTAAACATTTAAGAACCCTAGCAGGCGAGGCTCTTTCTTTAGAGCATTCTCTGGCTGGCTAGTTAACCCTAAAATGTGCACAAAAGTGAAATACCGTGTCATGAAAGTTCCAGAGAAGTAGGTCAACAGAACAATTTCTTGCATTCCACGCACACGTGTCATATTCGTATTCAGATCCAATTAATTAAAGAGTCTTAGCTTTTACATTCTTGTCGGTCAATTTAGTCGGTAGTTGTTTCCTTAGCCAATAATTAACATTTTCCCCTATGTTACATGGCAACTTACATATTCGGTTGTGCCAAACCATGGCCCTGCGACAATTTGTTTTTTCGACATCCAAACAAATTCAAGTAACGAAATCTACTGGTATGTGCCATGCGCTTCCCGTGTTTGATTGATGATGAGGAACTAACAATTCCATAAAGTTGTCGATGTTTCAATATCTCTGGGAGAACCAGATCAACGTCTGCTAATTCCATTAGTTACGATTCACAGCCATGCCATCC
>LPNX010636415.1:135924-209918 GCA_001517045.1 Pseudotsuga menziesii
ATATTTTTAATCTCTTCTTAGGAGACAGGTACTAAGCAACTTTGTTGCTTATTCCACTTTTTAATATTAAGTATAAGTTAATTAATTATGTTAATTTTTTTAAAGATGATAAAAGTAATTATAAATTTTTGACATAAAGTAGACAATTTTAATCAAATCTCAGCCAACAAAAAATTATTTTATATTTTACTTTTAGAACAATACAAATTAAATGGCTGTGAAGATTACAAAATCTATTATAAATTTTTAATAAAAAAAATATTCTTAATCAATAAGAACTATTTTTATATTTAACTCCAAACAAATATCATAACATTTACTCCATTTGAATTTTGAGTTCTTGTTTATTTTTTTTTAAATGTTTTTTTGAGTATGTATAATGGATTTTGAGTTCTTGTTTATTTTTTTTTAAATGTTTTTTTGAGTATGTATATAATATCTACAGTCCATTAATTTGATCTGAGATTTCGAGATCCAAGTGTGTATATAAGATCAAATTCTTATTTAAAATTAAGTTTTGTTTTTATTATTAAAATTGATTAAATTAATAGGTTAAATTTGATTTGGTTTTTTATTGTTAAAATTGATTAAATTGACAGGTTAATGATTGCATCTGTATAGGTTTCCCAAAAACTAGTGAAATTAGAGATTTTAATTATAATAATAAAATAAAAATAAATATTATAATATAATTAATAATTAATAAAAGTTTTTTTTATAATAAAAACTTATTTATCAATTTTTTTAATAATAATTAGTTATTTTATTTTTATTTATGTAATTAAGTAATTATTTAAATTATTAAATTTTGTTAATAAAAAAATTGAGTGAGTGAGTCGTCAAGTGCCTAGTGCCTAGTGTTAGTTATCTATGTGAATTCTTTAAACGTAATTGGATGAATAAATCTCCGAGTTCTTTCTACATTAATATTTGGTTTTCTCGAGTTAAAGTATTTTAAATTAGACAAAAAAATCTTTGTGAAATAACATTCGTGAATACTGATAATGTGAGCAATGTTAACCATTTATATTTAAGATTTTAACAATTTAACTTAATTTGACTAAAAATAGTCAAAAAGACAAAGGGAAAAAGTGACATGAAAATTTAGTTCCGGATTTGGATTTTCCCAATGAAAATGATCAAATTAAATTAAAATAAGCTTTAATAAAATCTTTATTTTAATGATTCAAATTTCATTTCTTAGTCTAAAAATAGATTTTAAGTTCATCAAATACTAACTTGTACAGTCTTAAAAAGCTTATATCTAAACTTCCAACAATTCAATTTAATTTAAGTACCCAAATTAATTGAGAGAAAAGAAAAAATGACATATAAGTTTGAGGAGTTGTAGATTTGTTTTTATGATAAAAATAGTGGAAATTGTTAATATATTTATTTCTCAAGCTTCAATTTTCATTTTTTATTTTAAAAATGAAATTAGGTTACTGGTTGTGTTAGTATCTATAACTTCATGTTTCAATGAAATTTTCAACGATTGAATCTAATTAGTTTATGCCAAAAAAAAAACAACCACAACCAAAAAAACTAAATCGAGCAAGGTTTGGAAATTTGGAATACTCTAAAATTTGACATGTAGTAGCAGTTGAATCTCAACTTGTTGAGATCCAATGACCTACAACCTGTTTGAGATCCAATAACCTATAGTACTGCCTTGCGGAGCAGTATAAGCGTTCACCAAAGAGAATATTTTGCTGAAACAACGATTTCGACGTTTTAAATTACAATTTGGGCCATCTGGGTCGTTTTGAAATAGGCCATTTCTTATAGATCAACTAAATCTAATCGCAGAAATTTTTTAATTGAAAAAATAACACTTTCCGTTAACAATCTAGACCGGTTTCTATACAAAATTCGCCCACAAAGCCTACGTTTATCCTACGCGCTGCCTCGCAGTATTTAATTCTCTACTGCACGTAAAATATTTTTAGCCCTAATTACTCTTGAGAACACTGCTCACACCTCTGTGATAGACTAACTCACAATTTTAGGTCACGTTTATTATTCATTGGCTTACTGGATGATCAACCTACCGACTCGTGTTTGCCTGGCACTCACATGTCTGTACATATATACCCATGCCATATTGCTCAACGTGAATATAAATGTGGGAAATGGAACGGTACCGCGGCCCGCCGTAACACGGATCAGGCCCGGCCCGCCCGCCGCATTTGTTTTTGGAAGGAAAACGATTTTCCAAAATGGGCACCTTTCGGCCTGGCAGACTGTCAGTGGCAGTGATGGCGAATTCTCAGTAGCCTTGAAAGAGTCGAGGAATCCAACATTGAGATCTGTTTCGAGTACGAGTCTCATCGTAGGAGTAGTTAATAGCCTGGGATTAATCTTGGTACAAGTTGGGAGCTGTTTAATTAATTAGGGGATGATTTTGAATTTAGGTTGATTTTCAGTTTGAATTTGGTGAATTTAACTCACAAAATTTTTGTAATTTTTGTTGTTTGTTAGGCAATTTTAAGTGCAAAAATGAAATCAAGTAAGACAAAAAACCCCAAACACTTGCACTCTTTGCAGGTTTTAAAAATCATGCAGGTTTTAAAAATCATCAGCCAAGTTAAATAAGGAGAAAATGGTTCCCTCATTACACAATTCGTTAATCTTTGTGTTACAGCCCGCAAGAATGTGTAAAGCGGTTAATGGTAAACAAGGTAGTCATGGATTCTCAATTTCCCTGCTCAGTCCAATGGTTCATGCGTCGAAGGATTCTTTGCAAAACGGTAGAATCCAATTAAAATTATCATGGCCATGCACTAAACTTAAGCAACAGTTTGTCTCAATAAGCTACACTTTTGTTTTGGTGAAACCATGAAAGCAATCATTCAGAAATCCAAACCACAAACCAGTAGCTTGCCAATGATATCAAAGGTTCAGGAATCCACAAGTCAGGTGGATAATAAAAACCAAATCACAACAAACTACAATA
This sequence comes from Pseudotsuga menziesii, assembly GCA_001517045.1. Lineage (NCBI taxonomy): Eukaryota > Viridiplantae > Streptophyta > Pinopsida > Pinales > Pinaceae > Pseudotsuga > Pseudotsuga menziesii. Next base: position 138,881 of record LPNX010636415.1, read on the forward strand.
TAACTTACTATATTACAATTAATATAGATTATCTTAAATTTGGATTTATCAACCACTGAAAGGAATTTAATTTCTTGAGGTGTATTGTCTTTTAATGTCAAACTCAAGAAATTTGATATTCTCTTACTTCATATATTAAAATTTAAGTTTTTTAATTTTTAAACCAACCTAGATTTTTAAATTATTTTTTGAACTTTTTATTTTACGAGCCAACAATCATTTTTTTGTAAAATTATTTTACATTACAACAACTTTCATACTGACCTGTAAAAAGCTTAACTCATCTTAATACAATAAAAATAAAAATACATCTTAAAAATAAATTGATTTACTTACAACAACATCCTTGCCAATCAACAATATAACTAAACTAATTATAATCATAAAAAAAACCATTATAATCACCCAAATTATGAAGCAAACAAAATAAGAAAAAATCCAAGAAACCCCATTAAGTTATGATGCAAACAACATAAAGAAGAAATGGAAAAGACTAAGAAAATTAAAGAAAATGCCACATGGTCTTTATATTGAGTGTGGCTCAAAGACCTCCACGTCATTTTTTTAAGGAAATAATAAATTAAGGAAAGAGTAAAAGAAATGATATGGAAATCCAGGCCACTAAAAGGGATCAATGACCCATATAAAATATTGAAAATAAAATATAATATTGTTCATCATACTAATATGTTTTCATTGTTAAGGTGGATTAGGTTAAGAATTAGAATATATTATTAATGGTTTTATTTGTATTGAAAATAAAATATGATATTGTTCATTATATACTAATATGTTTTCATGGTTAAGAATATATTATTAATGGTTTTATTTGTATTGAAAATAAAATATGATATTGTTCATTATATAGTAATATGTTTTCATGGTTAAGAATATATTAATAATGGTTTTATTTGTATTGAAAATAAAATATGATATTGTTCATTATATTAATATGTTTCCATGATTAAGGTGGATTAAGTTAAGAATGAGAATATATCAGCCAACCCTTACTTAGTTCTATTATTTAATTTGCAATACATAATAATCAATCATTCAAGCTAACTAATATAACTAAACAATTCACAATAACCTTGACTTATTATATTATCTGTATTATATTGATTTGATTATAGCTGTATTGATTTTATTATAACTGTATTATTTTGCTGTGATTATATGATTTTTTATTTACCATTCACAATAATCAATCATTCTCAACTAACTTATATAACAAAACAATTCACAATAAACAGCCACCCTAACTAACCATATAACTAAATGAGAATATGGTAAAAAAATGTGATATTTCACATATATTAGATATTTGTAAGGCTATTCTGTTTTTAATTCAAAGAAAGTGCTCTTAGTTTAAATATTGGGTTGCTTATTAGTTTTAATCTCAGATCAAGTCTAGATATATCAAATCCCGTTCCAACTCAACTTGTCTGCTACGTGATGTGTTTAGCTTTAGGCGGTTCAATGTTCACACCTGCGAAAGATTAACAGTTGTCAGAGATGAATGCTGCGCTAATCCTAAAGAGCCCTCGGATAGATCATCGCACAGTGCACACGGAAATTTGTATCGTTTAAAGAGAAAGAGATGAGATTTAGAATATTGAAATGCGTTTCGAGTCCGAGTATCATTATAGCGGTTGTTAATATGGGGTTAATGCTGCCATGCAGGACGCGTTATATCACAAGAATCGAAGTGGTGAACGGTAATCAACGTTGCCGTTGGTTCTCAATTTCTACTGCTAAAATGAATTTTTCAGAATTTCTAAGTGATATCATATTTGGCTAGATAACTAGCTGATGAATGGATAATCAATAACTATAATCAATAACTGATGCATGGATAATCAATAGCTGATAGATGATGCATGGATAATCAATAGCTGATAGATGGATACCTGAGAGTTCCCTATAGCTAGTTGATGCATAGATAGTGGAGAGTTTGTGGTAAACAATTCATTTTTTTTCAGAAGAAAAATATATGTTCCTTGATATTCATTATAAATCAAAACTATTACAGCAATGTATGATCTGAAATATTAAAGAAAAAGAAAAAGGCTTGACAGTCAGGCAGATCTCAAGAGGGTCCAAAGCCTTACAAGTGCTTTGAGAGGGGAAGACATCAATGCTTACAATCTCAAACCAGATCTCCAAAATGTCAAGAGGGAAGACATAAAAAACCTTGAAAGTAGCTTATCCAGGAAGCGATCAAGGGAAGATGCACAATATCAAAATCAACCACCAGATACAAGTCAACCTCTGCACCGAATAAGATGTGAAAATAACTTGCACAATATCAAAATCAACCACAAGATACAAGTCAACCTCTGCACCAAATAAGATGTGAAAATAACTTTTCCATCCCAATTCAAGTGTGGGGAAACAAAAAACACTCTAATAGACCTGAAGGGTACCATTCCCAATGCTTTCATCATCAAAAAATTTAGTGAAAGTAAGTAAGCCTGCATGCATAGTGAGCCCTTCCTTGGATAAGCTATCTGCCCTCTTATTGTATTTTGGAGAGAGTGAAGGGAGAGAAAGTAAGTCCTGAGCTCACAGATATTGTGACATCAACCCTCCAAATTGAGAGCAGTGAGAGTGGCCTTCTCCTTGGCCCAGTTGATGATAGCAGAGGAGTCCCCAAAAACATTTAAAGTAGGTATAAAGAGAGCTTTAGCAAAAAATAACAGTGCCCAAAGTGCCAACAAAGTAGATCTAGTGTTTGTACTGTGCCCACTCCCTATCTTAATGAAAAAGAAGTGATCTTGACTAATCAGTAAATGTATGCCCGCACCACCAATCTTGCTAGCTGCAATACCATCAAAGAAGCCTGATGGATAGCTTAAAAGTGGGGCTTTGCCAATGCACAGGATAAAAAACCTGATGGATAGTTTTTCCTTTGAAGTTCACAGGATAAGTTTGCAGCTGCTCCTCAATCCTCCTCAATCCCGTGACGGAGAATTATCATATCAGGCTGTTTGTTCTCAAAGGTAGCACCATTCTTCATAAGCCTAATGAATATAGGTAAATAGAGAAACTCCTTTTCTCGACTGAAGTAGTTTTCCATGTTCACCCAAAAGGAGGGATCCTTCCAATGAATAAAAAACGAAGATTCCTGCTCAGACAGTCCAATAATTCCTGAGTATACAAGCATTCCAAAAAAGGTGGTTGACAGATTCCTCTCGAGTTCTGCATAATTTAACTGAGACCGAACTTGAATTCCTGTTGTACATCCACATCAAAGAAAGATGACAAAAACAAGTGTCACTTAACTTGTACGCTACAGATATTCACCAGCCATAAATTAAGTAAGTATGCTAGTTATAACTACTTATGTATAGAAAGGTTTCAAAAATGTTTGTGCCACATGGAATAAGATAAGGGATGTAAGTATGCTAGTTATAACTACTTATAAATTAAGTAAGTATGCTAGTTATAACTACTTATGTATAGAAAGGTTTCAAAAATGTTTGTGCCACATGGAATAAGATAAGGGATGGTGGAATAGGATAAGGGATGTGTTAGAACATTTATGAAGGCTTGCAATACATAAGTAGTTATAATTAGCATACTTAACTTATAGCTAGTAAATATGGATAACCTACAAATTAAGTGACACTTGTTTTTGGCAAAAAGGATGAGAATGCTTTTGCTGAATATTTTTGGAGATTCACTTCTTATTATTAATTGGGCAAATAAGTGACACTTGTTTTTGGCAAAAAGGATGAGAATCCCTTTAATGCATATTTTTGGAGATTCAGGGTCATCATTAATTGGGCAAATTTTCAAGCTTCCCTGGATCCACTTTTTGAGTCATTCATGTATGGACACCAGAAGACTGATGTCTTGCTTTTCAACCCTGTCCTTCAAACATACATTTTGAGAACACAATCAGCTTGCAAACAGTTTATCAAAAAAAGCCCAAACTTTGGTTCCTGGTTGTGGCTCATTCTCAGAGTTTTTTTATGGCATTTTTGTCATGAGTGATACTTTTCAGTTCTTTTGAGCATGGTGCAGGAGCAAGGCTCCTTTCTTTTTATGCACCATTTTACTGTTTTTCTAGTATAAAGGAGCGGGTTTTTTTTTATTTACAACATTCTGCACAACTTTGTCTCCTCGATATGTATGATTGTAGGGCAGGTCTTGATATGGAGATGCCTTGTCTCAGATTATCTCTTCTTTTGGGAAATTTTCGTTGAGTGATGGTTCTGCCGATTTCCCCATTGCTTACTCAAACTTGTGAGGTTGTTTCTGGCTGTATGACTGAGCATATATTTTGTGATGTATGAAAGTGTCCCAGTAGTCCTGATGTATATCAGATATCCTTAGCTTCACTAATGAATAACAAGATCAGGTTTTTTTCTTCTGAAAAAAAAAATGACACTTGTTATTGTCTTCTTTTTAATCGCTAAAAAATATGCATACAAAATCCACATACTTGATATTATGAAAATTACTGGCACACTTACACTAGATTCCGTGACTCCGTTAAACATATCCTCAATATAGATGATGAGATAATTAAGAGAATAGATCAACCATCTTAACTAACAAAAACCCGAATTTGTTCTTTACATCAGTGTGAGCATTAACTCCAACACGGCGGACTCCTCGTGATTACTAACCTGAACGTGAATGCTTTAAGGGCTCCAGGACAAATTAATGAGGCCATCATTAGCATGGGAATGGTGGGTTGCGACAGCATTTAGGTTAAAGCTTCTAGTAATTTATGCCAGTCAGTCTGCGACGATGTTTTAAAGTTCAGAAATATGATCCATTATAAGTAGCTAGGTTCCTCGATATGATCCATGCCACTGTAATTGGTAATAATGGGGAGTCGGGACGGTATAAATGAGGTTTATACTTGTTCGTAAAACGCTCATAAACAACCTGAGCAGCAAGTACCAAAGCGCACTGGGGCACCTGCGGGACTGTACCACTGCATTGCAAGGCAATGGTAGCATTATAGTGCCCGTGAACGATCAGCGACGGGTGGGTTTGTCAACTTACCATCGTGGAATAAAAGAAAAGGTAATCAATATGTATAACACAGTCAGGAACTTTCTGAATGTCCAGATCTAACTTATGATCAGTCAGTTTTCACAATTAGTGTGTACATTGGTAGTGAAGACAAGTTGGTTGCTATCTGAATTTATTGTGAGTTGACTTATTACTATTATTTATTGTGAGTAGTCTCAATTAAGATGATTAATTGTTACATATAGAGTATTTAGTACTCATATTCTATTCAACCTTATTTAATACATAGTACTTTTTAAATTGAGTAACCATCCATTAATTACTTACATTTAAACAAGATAGCCTAGACATAGGGAGGTTAGGGTAGGCCTTAATAACCTCTTTCCCCCTCTCCCTTCTATAGTAGTTTTGTCCTCAAAGGCGGAGGTATGAAAAATATTGTAAAAACGGCGTTGATTTGTAGGTGGCGTCTTTGGGTTTATATCCTTCCATTGTATCAAGAAACCTTCACAAATGGTGCCTCATTGAAGTTGATTTTCTCTTATGATCAGTGTTTTCATTAATTGTAATAAAATGGAAACTTCTTTATCAAGTTTTGGAAGGTTGGTTTGAACTCAAAATTTTGGCTCCACTACCTTCTTCAAATAGGACACATCAAATAGTGTGATTATATAGCTTGGGAAGGAAGAGCCAACCTATAGGAAAATTGTCCAATGTGTTGGAGGATCTCAGGTTTTCTTATAGGGATTGATATGAAGAAATACTTGATCCCCTTATTCAAAAGAAAGCGATACTAATAAATGTGATGCTTCAATTGAGTTTGAGTCAAAACGATATTGTCCTTAAGTGTAATAAGGATTGTCTATTTGGTGTTAACTATGCAATACATTACATGAAACTTGGATGTGCTTGGTAAATATGAAGCCATCGAGGAAGGTTTTTGGCCATAGATAGTTTCATATGGTAAAATTTCATAGTGCCATGATGTGGTATTGTACCACCACTATACCCCATAGCACTATAGTTACGATGCAAAACATTGCAAATGGGTTTTAAAGGACTCGTTGACTATGTTTACTGAACTATTTGGGGATGATAATACCATGCTCATTCTCAAATGTGTTCCCCATATTTTGAACTATTGTTGCCATAATTTTCTAGTGAAGATGGGATCACAATCCAACATAATGGAATAAAAGCATGCCATGTAATTTAAAATTTCAATGATCCATGAAAACTTGGGCTTTAATGTGGATTGAGTAAATGGGTGTGATAATGCACAATAATGAGCATATTTGAATAATGTCAACTATCACCGTAATGATTTTTTTTCATCTTTAAAAGATCCAATATAAAATATATGGAAAGGTCATCACAGATAGTGGTGGGGATCAATAGTGTTACAGTTCAAACTAACACATGTGTGAGTAAAGCCCAAAATAATAATGTTATCCCAACCACAACTTAGAGGTGTTACCAACTCTCACTTCAATAACCGCCTCTCTACACTTTAGGTTGGATCTTCTCCAACCAAGGGGGGATCTTCTAAACTGGTATTGATAAGGATTTTCAGAATGAAGGGCAAGGTGAAGAGGTTTCATATATAAAAACAAGTTGTTTTACATAGTATATTATGATAATTAAAGGGGCGATGGGAGGACCATGAAGACGAGTGTCAATCCCTATAGCACATTAATTTAGAAGGAATGTAGATTGATAAAGGGGTGAGATCATGAATAGTTGGGGGAATTAGAGTTGTTTTCAATCCACAAACATGCCCCAACATGTTGACGAGTGAAAAGTAGAAATCACTAGGAGGCCACTTTTGGTGCTAACTCAAAGCATTGTAGCCAAGGTGTGATTTATGCAATGAAGTATTGGAAAGAAACACACTTAAATATGACAATATACTATAAAAACAATCATACATAAATCAAGAAAGGATTAGAGGATATTTTCTCTCACAACCCTTCCAATGAGATGATTTTGTCTTTCTTTGGCCACCACAAGTCTAGCTATTCTATAAACCATTAACAACATCTAAAATTGGGAACAAAGATACCCCACTTGGAATAGAAAATGAAACCTTGCCATTTGATGTTTTCCAATAAAGATCACCGGACCTTCACTTTGTGAAACTACGCAATAACACCTTTGTTCCTAGAATATTAAAGAATACCGCTAATTTGACTAGATATTGATAAATACCTACCAAAATCATTTGTTGAGCCCCCCTCCCAATACATATTCCCAATTAAAAAACCCTATTTTTATGAGATATTCCTTAAATTTTTACTAGATACCCATTTTTATACCTCCCAATACCTATAAACCCCTCATAACCTACTCCCCTCCCCTCCCCCCCGATACCTATAATATATTGACCTTATTTTTTCACAATTTAAAAATCCCTCTTTATGAATGAGCGTGATAAGATATTGGTCAACAAGGTTAATCACCTATGTGAAAGATATGATTGTTGGGATTCAATAGAGAGGGAACTCTCAAAATCCAACCATAAAAAGGACCGTGAGAGTCAACCCTGATATAGGTTGTATCTCTACCTCACCTCAAGAATAAATAAATAATAATCTCCTAGATCTAGCCTAGGGTGGAGTAAACAATGAATATTTATCCACTACACTCTAACCAACTCTAACAAACACCATGATATGAGGTGGTCAATGCCATATGTACAATTCCAAAGATACATAAGTTCCCAAGAGGGAATGTGCATACATCATGAGAGAGAAAAATAACAAGAAATCATCCACAACATAGCCTCAAAAGCCTCTCAAGAAAAGGTGCACAACAAGGAAATGGTCATCATAATATGAAATTGAAACTCCTCGAAACAACTATGGAACCATAGAACCAACCTCCAAAGTTGACATTTCAACTAACAACTTCCAAAGTAGTGGAATGTTCCTCCAAAAGTGGATCCATGGAAGAAAACGCCCCATCATTAAAGGTCAAGGATACCACTCCAACTAAGTCCAATGATCATGAGAAAAGGGCCCACAAAAGGTGTAACAACCTCAACTAATCCATGGACGTACATGTGAGATCTCAATTATATATAATTACCACCAAAGGATGAACATGTGTGAGCAAAACATACGTGCAATAGAATCCCACATGTAGCAAAACATGATCAAGACTCTCCCACATATGTACAACAATGCCAACTCATCAATATACAATGTAACCATGCTTTCACATGTGTGCTAAGGGGCAATGCCCAAAGGGAGTATCATAGTGCATAAAAATTATGTAGTAGAAATTCCAAGAAGGTGGAATCCATAAAGAAACACCTCATGCATGAAATACAAGACACCCAAGTTTTGAAAATAGCTCCAAAAAGGTGGAAAAACGACTTGAAAGATGACCTCGTTTCTCCAACTCCCTTAGTATGTTGGCTAGTATTTCTACACCATTGGAGATGTGTTGACAAGAGCTTTCCATCCATATATCATAATTCTCCATCATAGCTATGGTGAAAGAGAACATACCTCATGAAGGCAGGCTACCAAACTATTGAAAATTGCAGCTTAAAAACCATATTCTGGCATCTAGAAAGAATGTCTGCATTTCTCTAATTCCCTAAAGAATAAGGTTGATTAAATTTTGCACAATTAGGAATGGCTCAAAAAGAGATTTCCAGCCATATATCATTTTCCCCCATCTGAGCTAGGGCATTGGAGAACCAAGGGTTGAAGATAGGGCCATGTTTTTATTGTTTTGCTCAATTTTCGTTAGAATAAGCATGAAAACTAACTGCAAAAGAGAATGCCAAGAATTCAACACCATCATGAAAATCATCAATATACCCTCCAAATGGACCATTCATCAGTGAGAGAAGTATCATAATCAAGGAGAAGGTGACTAACAAAGACAACATCATCATGAAGTAGCCAACATTTCCCACCACAAGCCATGCATGCACACCACACATGCCAAGGAACGACTAGGTGACAAGAGGGTGTTCAAACGAAATGTATACCCAATAAAGATATGTAAAGACCCATGCAATAAAAGGATTGAGTGCCCCACAATAAAATACTCTAAAGGCCATCTTAGAACCCATCTAAGTGAAAAATCAACAGGAACTCTGAGAGAATCCATCCATAACATGTCATACATCATGAATTAGCAAAGAAACCAAGGTGTTAAAAGGAGAAGCCACCTATTAGTACCTAGGCTGACACCTAGAATTATTTATATTTTTTAACGTTAGATCTTGACACTCAAACCTATCTTATCATCATTTCAAGAATTTTTACTTTAGACAAATCTTTTATCCTTGATTTTCATCTCTCTAACATTATGTTTATTGTATGTTTTTGTTTTCAATTTGGTTATTAGTTAGTGACATATCAAGAAGGCATAACTTGTATAGAAGCTATGGTGTTTTAAGACCTTGCAAGTACGGCGCCTAGTTTAAGTATTTGAACTTGAGAAAGAGAAAATAAATCATGGAGCTAGACTTACCTTAAGAGAGTTGCACAACATAACTATTTTGCAATTGTAATATCAAACAGTTTGACAGTTGAGCTACAGAACTGCTTATAGGTGACATCATGCTACAAAACTTCCTACAAGTGACTGCTTTAGTCATCAACTTTGGGAACATTTTCCAAACATACGGAGATGAATTTCATATACGAGTGGAAATTTGAAGCCTATTTCTTAGGATTTCACTAAATTTAGTTTCCTAAAAATATGCTTGGTAAGGAAGTTGAAAGGACACCTCATTGGTTCAACTTGCACATCAGTTTTATCATCATTGCAACCAACACATGAAAGATGAATGAGTTTTTTTAAGATTCATGCATTATAGGATTTTGGATTGATTACAAATCAATTATTTTTGGATCTCATATTTGTAAAACTTAGTGCGAGGGAGGGGTTCGATTTTTGGATGCCATTGGAGGTCCTGTGATTTTGTAAGCTTATTTTACATCTTTTTATGAATATTATATCATTTTAGATTGTGAACTTATTGTGCCATCGTGTTTGCTTACTACTAGTGATCTATTTTGATTATAAAGTTTTAAATGCGCTACATAATTATTAATTGCATAGCTATTAACATGTACATTGTAGATGCTTATTTCCTATAATTTTACTTTTTTCTCTTTGTCTTTATGAATACAACACCGTTGTATGATAAAATAGTTTATGAATGCATGCAACCTATAGATTACTGTCTCGTGTGCTTAATCTTCAATTTTATCTTTATGTCTGGATACATATATGGTTCATAGTCGAAATCCTTTTATTTCATAGCTTAGTCATGTTATATATATTGTTCAAGTTTCACACATAGACCTTCCTTGGCTTGACATTGATTCAACCGATTAGAAATAAAACCAAATTCCCTCAACCATTTTTTTAAAGTGTCCTAGCTTTTCCATGTAGTAATCGAGTGCAGACCTTAGGGATAACACCACCATACACCTTCCATGAAAATGTCGATAGGTCCTCAAAACATTAAAACACTCACCCGTAAAATTGTCCATGATTTATGAATGAGGAGCAACATCAAAGATCATATGGGGATAAGCATCCAAACCCTCATAAACCAACATGAACATAAGGCACAAAATTTCATGAACATCAATGGACTAGAATCAAAAGTGTCATCTACATGTCACCCCCACTAAAACTTGTGATTGAATTTACGAGTGTATATCCATGCAAAATAGGGGGGTAATAAGTAGCATATGTGATTCCCTTGGGGTCTTCACCTTTTCTCTCTTGTTCGTTTGATAGGGGTCACATTCTATGAAAAAAGTATGGATATCATTTTCCATGCCTTCCTGAAAGAATGAGTGTATAACTTGTGTCCACGTTTTATAAAATCCCGAGTGTTTGTGGTAGGGGATGATTGTAGTTATGATAAAACCCCTTATTTTAAAGTGGACTTTTGTACCTGAAAGGTATACCCTTTATACCACAAGTTTTCTAGTAGCAAGTATATCCTATAGGTAGGATGGAGTCCTCCTTGAGGCATTGGATGAGTTAGAACACTATGCCATTAGTCAACCATAATTTTTGTCATAACTTTTCAAGACAATTAGTTACGAGCATAGATAGGACATGGAGGGACCCTTCTTGCTCATATTTCCTAGACAAATCATTGGTCACCACATTATCCTAACCCTTTTTGTATATGATCTCATAATAATAATCTAATAACTTAGTGACCCACTTGTGCTTCTCTGGTGACAATAATTATTGCTCCAAAAAGGACTTCAATCTATGATGCCACGTCTAGATCTAGAAATCCCTATCAATGAAATGGATGCACCATTTATTAATGGAATGAAAGATGTCAACAATTTCTTTCTCATAGGTAGTGGACTTTCCTAAATTTTGGGTCATATAATCATTTACTAGTAAACATAAATGGGTGACTCTCTCTACATAAATACTACCCCAATAACTTGTTTAGGGGATCACATTCTAGGAAAAAAGGCTTGGTGAAATTGGATATTGCTAATATTAGAGTGGTACATATGGCTCCCTTTACATCATGAAATATGTGCTCTCTATATTAGAAATCAATTTCTAATCTTTGGGCACGGTTTGTTACAAGAAAGAGATAGGATATCACTTGTAGTCTTCTTAACCAACAAAACAATAAAGATATCTAATACCACTTGAGCGATATTCAAAGAAATATCAATTGCATAAAAGTAAATGGGAGAGATAATGTTGTTAAACTTGTAGAATATAACTTTGTATTCACAATCTCAAAAGATAGAGCAATGTTCATGGACCTGTTTGAAGGAGAAACCTCCAATTAGTAGAGCTCCCATATAGAAAAAATACTTGGAAAAACATTACATAACTTATACCTCTATAAATAGTTTATCACTAGCAAAATAGTATTGGTTTTGGTCCCATCATTAATGAGTAATAAAACTCCCTATGAAAATTATATAATATGTCTATCCCTTTTACATCAATTAACCATCTACTAACTACCTAAGGGACCTTATCCAAAGAATATGGCCTCCTACATTCATTGCCTAACTCTTAAGCACCCAAAGTAGGAATGCTTAAGGGAAATACCCTACCATTGCTTATCGATACATTATCTCAACCTAAAAGATGAAGAACCCATATCCCACCAACCCCTAACCCCTTAACAATGACTAATTAACATACCCTTAACCCTTAGTTAGCCGCTAAGCCTAACCCTTTTATTCCATAACTATCCTCTATACAATCACCCCTAATCTACTAACCGTATACTTGATCATATCCCCTAATCAATTACTAACAATTAACCCTAACACCCTAACCCTCTATCCCTTAACCCCTAAACATTAATGAATGATCCATTAATCCCTTATCGAGCCTAAGTCTTAACTACCAACTAACACTCCAAACATTTATCCCCACCCCTAACTCATTAAATACTAACCCCCTATCATTTATCCCTTTAAGAGAACACAATTAGACACTAATTTGGATACCTCTAACCTTTAACCTACTAGCCACATTGTGATAATTTTGTGTTGATTATTTTTATCTTAGCTTTGACTTTAATGGTCTCTTGTCAACATTGATGATGTTGTAATACCCCGGTTTTGACCCCATGGTATTGAAATTGTATATTATTTATATATTGTGATGAATCATGGCAATGAGCTCAAGGCCAAGGCCCTGCCATTGATTGATGTTTTGTGTGTAGGTGAGCAAGGTTGATACCTATTTTTATGGTGCTAAGACACGCACAATACATTTTGATATATCATGTAATTATACAATTAATAAAATACCACTGCTAGCTATGGAACTGCAACGTGAAAGAGATGGGGGCATGATTCCACAAGGGATAGGTTGGGAGTTAGTCAAACCCTTGAGGCTTAGGGTGAGGCCAGATGTCAATGGGAGAACCCTTGAACCCTCAACTACCTTTTTGTCCTCTGTCCTCAATTATCAATTTCTTCCAAAAGTTGGTTGAGGCAGTTAATGCCTTGGGAAGAGCAAGGCATGGCAGTCTGATTGCTTGTTTGAGCAAGCCTGCAAGTCTGTAGTTTGGGAAGACGCATTCTTGCTTCTGTAACAAATAAGCATTGGGAAGACACATTCTTGCTTGTTTTTATATTTTTAGTTTAGCTTTGACTTTAATGACCAGTCTTCTGTCATCATTGATGATGCAATACCTCTTCCAAAGCCTCTTCTAAACAAACTTGTGCTATTTCATCATTGGCTATTCAAACAATCCTGATTATTATATAAGTTCTTTTTATCCCCTTGACACAACTCAATAAGACATTTTTCTAAAAACTCAAACTTCTTTTTTAATAACTCAAACACAATTTTGTTTCACACCATGTTGATATTTTGAAACTTATACAAATTTGTTGAATCTAGGAAACACCTCAATTTTTTCTTTCACTATGTGAGAACTTATTAGTCTCACATATTGGTTTGATCATATCTAACCAAACATTCTAAAATAGGCATTAAAGTCTCAATAATAAAATTTGAATTGAATGAAAGTAAAATATAATTTATGAATAAACACATAATTCATTAAAATTGGAAAAAATTAATTACAAGAATAATCCCATAATTGAGTTTTTTTGCAATTATGGAGTTCTAGATCCACTCTTAAATTCCAAATCTATGATTTTTTTCTTTCACTGTGTAAGAACTGATTGGTCTCACATATTTGTTTGATCATATCTAACTAAACATTCTAAAATAGGCATTAGTGTCTCAATAATAAAAATTGAATTGAATGAAGGTAGAATATCATTTATGAATAAACTATGAAAGTAGAATATAATTTATAAATAAACTATGAATTAAGTTTCTTAACACATATATATTTCACATATTTGTTTGATCATATCTAACTAAACATTCTAAAATAGGCATTAGTGTCTCAATAATAAAAAATGAATTGAATGAAGGTAGAATATAAGTTATGAATAAACTATGAAAGTAGAATATAATTTATAAATAAACCATGAATTAAGTTTCTTAACACATATATATTTCAGAATTTTCAAGTGGAAGGTTGATCTCCTCTCAAAAAAGGTTGTTAGTCTTAAGGAATGCCATTTGTTTGTTTGGAAACTGTGGAGGGTCAAATCCATTGTGAATGAATACTAGATTTTGCCCAAACATAGTATGGATATCTATGAGTTCTTTTGGGTCCTTTCTTTTGGAAAGTAGGCTATATGTTGATTGAAATGAAGTTTTTTTAAAGTTTAGATGTTAGTAAAGAGCTTATGGAAGTGAATTTTGTAGCTACCTAGGTGTAAGGTATCTTGAAGTAAACTCTATGTAACTTTTTTTCTATGATTCAATGAAAATAACAAGAACATTGTTTTTTTTTTTTAATTTAATATTAGAAATTATCAATGAATTAAATTATTTATAATATATTTGTTTTAAAAAAAAATCGACATTATTATGACTAAAAATTCAAAGTTGTCCATATTGATACATCAAAATCAAAGTGTGTTTTCAAAAATAAATTTCCATGCTTAAATGGTGTTATTAATAACTTTATTATGGATGCCTTTGCATTTAAAAATGGACTCTATTGTCAATTCAATTTTGGACTCTTTGGACTCAATGATGCACAAATTATCAAATAAAATCAATTCAACCAAAACTCTCATTTCAAGGGGCATGTGAAAGTATTGTTTGGATGTTATTTTGGTAGAATCTCAAAAAAAATATTGTAATGCAATTACAATATCAAAGTTGAAGGTAGAAGTCTAATGTTGAATTTTAAGTCGAGGGAAGATTAGTTTGAAAATAAAAAATCGTTATGTTAAAGGTATTGGTTGTTGCAATGTCATTAGGAAAAGACTATGCCATTATTACATTAAATATTGTTTTGATTTATATAGAATTTTTTTTTAATTACAAAATTATTATAATATTATTTAAATCAATAATGTTAATATTAAGATTAAGATAAACTCCTTTTTATTTAAAACAACATTAAACATGTTATTTTTATTTTAATTAAAAAAATACTATACATTATTTAATTTTTAAAATAAAAAAAAAAATTATATTTTATTTTTATAAAAACTGGACTCAAAAAAATTTAAATAAAACTTAAAAGGATATCAATTGCAAGCAAAATTGCAAGCAACCAAAGCATTGTCAAATGGATGTAGCTTGGGTGGTTGGGGGGAATGAATGTTACCTTCCCCACCCAGGTTCTACTCTTGTAAGTGACATGTTGCTCTTGTGGAGCCCTTTGTAATAAATGTTGTGATTGATGAGCTGATCATACCTTGATTCAATTTGAATATCATGTATTGGAATTTTCCGTGGAGTAGCCCTGTAACAAAAAAGCATCAGAACAATAAACCAATTCGAAAGATCCAAAAATGTAAAATTGAAAAAGCCCTAAGATGCATGAAATTATTTATTAAACTGGTGCAACAATTCATAAGAACTATGACCATGTATTTTGTTTAAATTATGTCTATGTTTTGTCTTCATGCTTTCCATACAACCGGATAGACTCCAAGATACTTTATATGACTTTCCCATATAATAAAAAATTGTTAGGCCTTAAATCATAAGGGTTCTAACTTCTTACATAATCTACATGTGGTAGTAGAGGGAGCACATTTATGAAGGAATAGATAATAACATTTATTTGTGAGGGTTATTTTATGTAAAATTATTATACATATTATAATAACTTTTGGGTTTAAATTAACTCATGTATGAGCTGAGAGCTTATCTAAAGAGGAGACTGGAGCGTTGGTGGAACTCGAGAGACCTAGGTTACACAGATCACGTCTAGGGTTTTCCTGTTACGCCTAGTGGTGGGGGCTATCTGGGCTCTCTTCGCACCAGGGTGCGCTGGTCCTCAAGGCTTCACGGCCTCTCCTTGGCCGCTCAATGGCGGAGATGGGCCCTTCGGGTCCCGTTATGGACGATGGTGCTGCAATAGTTGAGATCGAGAAGTAGGCTGGTACCTCAAACAATCGGAAGCTTGCGGTGGGGGCTTGTTTGTCTAAAGCTCCCACCATCCTAGCAATCCATATCAGATCCGAGAAGGTCAGGGGCATGATTGAGCTATAGAAGGAGAAAGCCGTGATTGGGAAGTTTGTGGGGATTTGGCCCAAGGAAAAGGATCCTGTCAAATGGATCAGCAGTGTGTGGAACATTAAAGGCCACTATGACCTGCAACTCGGCTCCAAAGGATTTTTCACTATTATTTTATTCAACCAGGAGGACTGTGATCGCATCCTAGAAGGAGGCCCCTACTTCTTTTTCTCAGCGGGTCTCTACCTTCGCCCATGGAAGGAATGATTCAACCCAGAAACTGAAGACATGACAGTTGCTCCTGTCTGGATACGCCTCTTTTCTCTGCCAGGGGAATACTGGGATATGGACACCTTGAAGGACATAGGAAATACCTTAGGGGAATTCATTAAGGTTGCAGAGCAAACCAAGGCCCAAAGGTATACCTCCTTTGCTAGAATCTGTGTCTACTTGGATCTTTCCAAGGAGCTGCTAGACTCCATAAGCCTTAATTGGGAATATGAAGAATGGATCCATCCCATAGAATACAAGCAAATCCCCTTTCGATGTAGGCACCGCCATGAGTACGGCCACTTAGGAAGAAACTGCCCCAAGATTTCTCCGATGGCTTCTTCCGCTGATCAACGGCCAGTGGGAGCTACGAACAACGATGGGTTCTCCCAAGTAAAGAACGGAAAAAGAAGAAGAGGCGGTGGGGCATCAAAGGCCAAAAAAGACATGGAGGTAAGGGAAAACAGTTCCAAAAACACCTTCGTTGTCTTAGGGGACAGAGCGGAAGAAGACATGCCCAAGGACAAGGAGGAAGTGGAGCAGCTAACGAAGGATACCAGTGGAGCAGCTAACGAAGGATACCAGTGCCCCGGAGAGAGAGGAAACCCAACAGATGGAAATAGTTGAAGAAGAAGAGGATGAAGAAATGGAGCTAGGAGAACTAGATCTGGATGTGATAGAAGCTGAATGTGTAAAGAAGGGTAAAGGCTATGTCTCCAGGTGGCAAATTGAGCTCCTCTAGGAAGCAATAATCAAGGTCGGGGCACATCCGAACCTAGGGATAGATCCAAATTCATAAAAAGGAAACAAGAGGAAGTCTCCAGAGGAGGAGGAGCGCAGCGGGAGAAAAACAAACAAGCAACACATTGCAGAAGTAGGAGTTAAAGTCATTGAATCAAGCCAATACCCAACAATCAAGGAGGCCTTATTTGAAGTTTCCAAAGTTTACCAATGAAGATAATTTCTTGGAATATCAGGGGGTGCAGTAAGCTCAGGAAGTGGAGGACTCTTAACAGGAAAATCAAGTAGGAAAACCCTGATATTATTCTCCTCCAGGAAACTAAATGTAGTTGTGAGGGACTGGAAAAAATCGGAAGTAAAATTTGGAAGGGTAGTAAAGTCATGGCCCTGGATGCTGCTAGGAAATCAAGTGGGATTGCAATTTTTTGGCGCCCCCAGGTGGTGGATTTCACTAACTGGAGAGCCAAAAGTTTTCCCTCATGGCTGACTTCAAACACCTTGATTCTGGGGTGAAGGGAACAATTGTTAATGTTTATGGCCCTAGTAGCTTCCTTGAGAAGCAGGCCTTCATTGATTTCCTCAACTGGACTAAACACCAGTCGGAAGGGGGCCGGTGGGTTATGGGCGGGGATTTCAACCTCATTGCCAACCTCAGGGAAAAGAAGGGAGGACAGAGAACTCTGGACAAGTACTAAGAGGCTTTCAACGATTTCTAGACCCAAAGCTCCTTTGTGGACATGGAAACCAGAAATGGATGGTACACTTGGAACAACAAACGAGGTGGAGAGCATCTGGTGGCTTCCCACTTGGATAGATTCTTGGTCTCAGAGAACATAGTCCACGGTACGGGTGAAATCATGGCTGACGTCCTCCCTGCTGCAGGATCTGACCACTGGCCTATTAGCCTTAACTGGGATTGGTCTTGTTCCACTCTGAGGAAACCGTTCAGATTTGAACAATTCTGGATGGAACGCAAGAACTTCAAAGATCTTGTCCATCAGTGGTGGCAGGAGGTGGCCCCCCCATAGGTACAGCCATGTATTGTTTTTAGTAGAAACTCAAGACTCTCAAGACCAAAATTCGTACTTGGAACAAAGAAGAGTTTGGTATCATTTTTTGAAGATAAAAAAAGGCTGACTATTGAGCTAGAGCTGCTGAGTCAGAAGGGAATGGACAAAGGATGGGATGAAGACATGCAGAAAAAAGAGAAAGAGATATGGGAACAACTAGAGGCAAGAGAAAGGCAGGAAGGCATATACTGGAAACAAAAATCCAAGGTCAAGTGGCTGCAGGATGGGGAAAAGAACACCAAGTTCTTTCATAATTCGGTGCTCCAGAACAAGAGCAACTCTAGAATCCAGAAACTTAGAAAGCTGGATGGCAGCTGGATTGAAACCAGAGGGGAGATTGAAGAGGAGCTTTCCAACTATTTCTCGGAGATCCTTAGTGAAGATGACCATGACAGGGGGAGAGACATATCCAAAATCACTCGCTTAATTCCATCCACTGTCACAGGGGAAAATAATGAGATGCTCATCAAGCCAATTTCTCTGCAGGAAGTTGAAGAAGCGGTCAATCAAATGGCTCTGGGAAAAGCCCCTGGACCAGATGGATTCACTTCCAATTTTTTCCACCATTTCTGGGATATGGTGAAGGAAGAGGTAGTGGAAATTGTTGAAGAATCTAGAATCAAGAAGGGGGCTCTCAAAGCTTTCAACGTGACCTTCTTATCCCTTATCCCAAAGGAAATGGGAGTCAAAAGTCTAGAAAAGTTCATGCCTATAGCCCTCTGTAATATGATCGACACGATTATCTCCAAAGTCATTGCCAATCGACTGAAACCCCTCCTCCCTACCCTGATCTGCGTGGAACAGTATGGCTTCGTGGAAGGTCGTCAGATCCTTGACGGGGTCATCCTCATGCATGAAGTCATTCAATCCCTCTAAAGTTCTCGGCAACCAGGTATGTTGATCAAGCTTGACATAGCAAAGGCCCATGACAAATTAAATTGGCAATTCATTAGCAAAATGTTGGAAGCCTATGGTTTCTGCCAAGGCTGGGTTGAGTGGGTTATGGGTCTAATATCCACCCCTTTTTTTAGTATCCTTCTGAATGGAGCTCCAACCCGCATCTTCCAACCATCCAGTGGTATCAGACAGGGTGACCCTCTATCCCCCTTTCTCTTCATTTTGATGGCAGAAGGCTAGAGCCGTCTCCTTCAGACCCAGGCAGAGAATCGGGAGCTGAGACGCTTCCGAATTCAGGACAACCTGGACCCGCAGACCCACCAACAATTCG
The DNA here is from genome assembly GCA_001517045.1 of Pseudotsuga menziesii. NCBI lineage: Eukaryota > Viridiplantae > Streptophyta > Pinopsida > Pinales > Pinaceae > Pseudotsuga > Pseudotsuga menziesii. Next base: position 158,231 of record LPNX010636415.1, read on the forward strand.
TTGATGACACCATTCTTATGGGGCACCCTTCAGTCCAAGAAGTGAGAAGCTTCAAAGAAAGTCTATCTCTCTTTGATAAGGCCTCGGGTCTAGCTGTAAACCCGACCAAATCCCAATTCTTCTTCTTTAATACTGCCCTAGCCACCTAGAGGAACATCCTCCGCATCCTGGGTTTCGTGAAAGGATCCTTCCCCTCAAAATACTTAGGCGTCCCCCTAGGTCTGCGAAAGTTGAAAAGAACCTCCTGGCTTGAACTCCTTGACAGAATGAAACATTAGCTCTCAAGCTGGACCCTAAGACCTCTTAACCTAGCCAACAGTCTTGTCCTGATTAAGTCGGTATTACATGTGATGCCCATATACCTGTTGTCAGTCCTCTCCGCCCCTAAGTCTATACTCCGTGAAATTTGAAGCCTCCAACGTAATTTTCTGTGGGGAGGCTGAGCGGAAAAGGCTAAATTTGCTCTAGTTAGCTGGGACAGCATATGCCGGCCCAAGTTGATGGGAGGTCTTGGTCTCAGAGATCCGAAAATTATGGCTGAAGTGCAAGGTGCAAAATTCTAGTGGAGATGGGTAACCCACACATTCGAACCATGGGCTAGACTATGGAACATCAAATATGGCCGAGACATGCCTCTCTCCCAGTTAATCCGTTACAATGAAGATCAATTGGGATCCCCCATATGGACAAAGGACAAAGGAGGTCGGCACCTAGTGCAACGTCATAGTTTTTGTGAAATTCGGGATGGTAGGAATGCCAAATTCTGGGAGGACTCATGGAACCAGCTCCTAAGGCTCGAACATAACGCAAGGTGGACCCCTATTTGGGAATATACTATGGCGGCTGCTAGAATACAAGTGCACCACTTCTGGCAAGATGGGAATCTTAATGAGAGGAGGTGCTGGAACTTCATAAACAAACCTGATCAAATGGATATGGCGGACTAGGAGGCTTTTCAGGAGGAAATTCTCAATCGTTTCATCAAGCTCAAGGAGGGACCGGACGTTTTGAGATGGGGATTCACTGATAGGGGAATGTTTAGCATCAAGGAAGCATACAATATTCGAATCGACAATCGAATAGGGGAAGAGGAAATTTGGAAGAAGATATGGACCCTGAATCTATGGCCCAAGGTAGGCCTCTTTGCCTATCTTGTGGTCAAGGGACGTATCCTCACCTGTGAGAATCTCTGGAAGCAAGGTGTTCAAGGACCATCCTAATGCTGCATGTGCTCCCAAGCGGAAGAAACCACGAGCCACCTTCTCGATTGCTGCCCTTTTGTTGCAGCCATTTGGGACAAGGGGGCCATTGGATTTCAAAGAAGTGATAAGTAGAGAGCTCAGCCGAATAGAACCTTGACGGACTGGAATCATAAAGCATTCAAAAACAGAATCATCAGGACTATATGGAATGCCTTACCAGGAATGACCATGTGGTGCCTATGGAAGGAAAGGAATGGGAGAATCTTTCGGGATAAGAGTAACAACATTGAGAAGGTCTGGTAGATGGTGAAGGACAACCTCCTTTCCTCCATTAGAAGCATGCAATGGCACGACGAGGACAAGCTTATCCGAGTAGATGAAACTCACATCGCAAAATTCTGGGGGATTGACAAAACTCAAATGGCAGGGTTCCGTTGGCACGACAAGATCATTAAACGTTCCAGCCCAAAATTTTGGTTGGCTCCACCCCCACAGGTTTTCAAGCTCAACTTCGATGGGGCCTCCAGGGGGAACCCGGGAAACGCGAGCTATGGCGGATTATGCAGAGACCACCAAGGGGGGATTCTTTTTGTTTTTCTAGGAGCCATCGGCTAGGATACCAACAATTTCACTGAGCTCGAGGGACTAATTCAAGGCCTGGAATGCCTGGTTCACGGCGGTCGCTTCCCCGCTCTAATTGAGGGAGACTCCAACATCATGATCCAGGTGGCGAAACGCTTAGTGAATGGCTAAGTCAGCAAACAAGTTTCCACTAGCTGGAGGCTTGCTAGTCGCCTCGACTCCCTCCCTGATCTGCTCCTCGCCCATTCAACTGTCTCTTTCAGCCACATCAGAAGGGACGCCAACAAGGCCGCGGACCTCCTTGCAAATGCGGGTGTGGACGGTGATTTGGCACACCGATGGGGCCCTCTCGAGAACTTTGCTGCCGAAGCTTGGGTACAACACTGCATACAAGTGGTGTTTCGCGATTTCGAGGGAGGGACACAAATGGCACGCCCAAACGCTGCGGTGGCGGGTGGTGACAGATGGCGCGAGCACGCTATGACAAGCCTCCATTAATATGCCTGGCCAAATCAGTCTGGCAAGCGAGCGGATCCAACAGTGGCTGTCCTTGATCATTATTTTTCTAGGTGGTGCTGAATGCGAAAGGACGGACGAGGCATGGAGTGATGACCGAATCGACTGGGCATCTATTTTCGGCAGGGGTTCTACCATGGGAAAGAGTACGAGGGAGGTCTTTTGCATAATCGCCATGACGTTTTCAAGGTACAACCCTGGCCGGGAAATCATGCCTCCTTTTCCTTTTTATTATGTGCCCCTTCGATCTACCCGCTTCCATTGCTCAGGCACACTCTCAGTCATTCGGTCTCTCTGTTTTTCCTTGTGGCCCCTCCTCCTCGCTTGTTTGTGGCTCACTGTTTCCTCCTTAGCCTTTGCGCTCGCCCTGTTCCCCTCCTTTGGAAAATGGCTCCGAAACATTTGATGGACAAGGGTGAATCCCCTAGTGATTCCTCGGTCGAGCAGGGTAACATGAAGAATCCCCGCAGGGCCATGAGGGCGCAACTCCAAGCCCAAGAAGAGGCTAAATACTTTGAAGACCATGTATTCCTCTAAACATTCGCCTGGAAGTGGAGGAAAGGGCCGAGGACCTTTGGCATGCCGTTAAAAATATGCCTGAGGAAGACCTTCACCATGAGGTGGCGGAATGGGTTTTGGACCCAAGATCCACTGCTGGTCACGCGACTGCCTATGATTGCCTCCTGATGCAATATTGGGTCAATATGAAGCTTGGTTGGTCACTCTTACATGGAACGGAAATAAAAATAAGAAGGTGATGAGGAACCCGTTAAACCCTGGAAATATCACAATGGGGAATGCCACCTAATCCAGCAGAAGGTGGACATCATTGCTTCTAGGCTCGGGGTCGCTTTCTATGCTGTAGGTAAAGGCTCTGAGGAATTTCTGCGTCTGCGTGCTTGGTGTGGCTGGTGCGGCAAAGCGCATAAGAATTTCAATCCTCCCACTCAGCCTGATGCGGTCCCCCCGTGCTCTGTTTTCGTCCCGGCTCAAGCAACGGTGTCCAGTTTGCCCTCGGCCTTTAAGAAAATGGTTTGATTCTCTGCGTTCTTTTGTTTTCTCAGCTATTAACTCGGCTTGTAAGGCTTAATGTCCATCTCAGTTTTGTCTCGGCTAGTAATGTTGGTCTATCTGATGCCGATCATTTTGAGAAGATCAGGCCCTACCCCTGGGTTAGCACAATCTCTGTTACTGGATGTCATGGCCCTCGTGCCTGCTGAAGTCCCTGCTCTGGTGCCTCTCTGGGGACCGGATTTTTTGTATCTCGGGCCTAATGCTGCGCTGTGTCAAAAAACACGCTAACTGTTTGAAGGACATGTTTTGTAATTCTGCTATGTAATGATCCACTGTTGATGTAATATAATATCTTTATTTACAAAAAAATCTTTTGGGTTTAAAGTTTTATATTTTATGTTATTTAAAAAATATTTTAATTTGATGAATATATATTTGTATGTATAAAATGATATATTTTGTGTTTTTAATATTTTATTAATTTTCTAAATATTAATGTATTATTACTTTACGTTTTAAGTTTATGAGGTTAAATACCACATTGTTTACGAGTAATTTAAGTTTGATTCTCTACTGAGGGTTGATGAATTTTGTTATGGGTCTTTGAGGCTATGCCAACATGTTCATTATGGATGACTTCCATGAAATGTGGGGAGTTGTCCTTTGCTTTTTGTGAGGAATTCTTAAAGAATAAGAAATTATAAATTTTGGGTCTAAAACTAAAAGGGATTTGATAAACTTATTTTTTCTAATTTAAATTATTATTGGAAAATTATTAGCTATACAAAAGATAAAGAGAACAATGTATTTTATAATTCAAATTATTAAAAAATAATAATAATATCATGAGATCTAAAAAAAAAAAAATGAAGCTTTTCATTTTCATTTTGTTTTCTTAAAATAATTGTAAATGAAATATATTAAGGTATATGAAGAATTTAGATTCTACATGTTTTGACGTATTTTATATCTCACTTATACATTTCCTTGAATTTTGTATAAAAAATATTAAAAAATTAGATTCCAAAATGTTTTAATTACATCTTTTATCATTCGTTGAATTTGGTATGAAAATTATTTATATATACCATTAATAATTTCTTAAAGAAGTCTAAAGACATGAGGATTTCTTTTTTTGGTAATATTTTGGTTTTGGTGATGTTCAAATCCTAGTTATGAATATATAAATTGATTCAACAAGGTTGATATACCTTAAAATTATCAATTTTAACTTATTTTTAAGCATTTTAAAAATTCTTATGAAATTATGTTGAAATCATGCTAAAACATACTGTCAAAAAAATCTCCAAAAAATGAGTGAAATCATTGCCCATTTAAAATACTCAATTATTATATAATATAACAAAAACAAATAAAATACTTGATTATTATAATTTTTCCATAATACAAGTACAAGTAAACTAGCATTAATCAATTTTGTTTTTTTATTTTACCTGATTATGCCATCCTGTGACAAGGCTTTGTACCACCACTATGTGATCTTGCATATCTTAACAGCACCTCCATATACCATTTTTCAAATTGGGTTTTAAAGTTTACTTGGTCTCATAAAGCATGCCAAGGGCATGTGACATTCTTGTCTTATATTGCATACCTTAATTCCACCACCATAACTTAATTGCATCTTTATATGCAACTACATCCCCACTCAGCAAACTTTATTTTAAATAAAGTTGATCCTATCTCATAAAGATCTCCTCTTGTGACGAGTCCATGTGCCACAATTTTCTTCTGTTGCTTACCTTAATTGCATCAGCATCAGGCTGAATTGCCGCTATCGTCTACTGTTGCATACCGTAATTGCATCAGCGTCGTGAATTGCATGCAGGGTTACTGTTGCATACCGTAATTGCATCAGCGTCGTTAATTGCATGCAGGGTTAGAAGAGAGGGTTGAAAGGAGTTAGCTTTCTATCCGATCATTTGCATTAATCAGACGACTAGCAATGTGTGATGTGAAAGCTCACGCAAGCGAGGTCGTCCCATTGGTGCAAATGATCGAGTGGAAAGGTAACTCCGGGTTGAAACACCCATATGAACGAAGCCACAAACATTTTGTTAACAATTTGCGTTAGACATTGTTCATTGTTAAGGCTTTGCATTTTATGATTTAACCTTCAAATTGAAACAACTGAGCTATGAGCGAAGCCACAAACATTCTGTTAACGATAGAGCTCTTTGTAACTTGAACAGGTCTACGTTTTAATCAATTTCCAAAGCTTTGTTTACGATGGCTGATGAATAAACGACAAAGTAGAAAAAAATGTAGATGCCGAATTGTATTACATGATAAAACTAGTATGGTATCTTTCAATTGAGGACAAGTCCATGTCTTTTAATATGCAGGTTTTTTTATATTTGTCTTTAAGTTGTATATTTGTAAGGTGTACTTTCTTCAGCACAGGTCAAGTTATAAGTTGACATCTAATATGTACCTTGCAACGTGCATTTAATGATGTTGTAGTGATATGAACAGTTGTCTCTGATTCAAGAGTAACATTAATGTTGTGTGTTGATAACAATAGTAGTACAACAACAACTTTATAAGTTATATATTTGCAAGGTTTACCTTCTAGACTACATATCAAATTCTAAGACTAGTAAGACTAGTGTTATGTGTTGATGAAGTATGCACAGTCTGAATGCAACACCATACATCAGCATACAACTTTGTTTAACTTAACATAGTTAGTTAAAAACCTTTTACTTCAATGATATTGAAAATGCTAACTTTTTCAATGTATTAGTTTTTCACTTTTATTTTTAAGTTTATAGATGTTTTTATTTGAGATTTGGGGTGGACTACAGCGTATGCTTTTTCATCTACGGACAAGGATGAGACAAGTGTACCATCGAGATTGATTTTATGGCAATTGTTCAAAATTCGAAATAAACAATTATAAAAGAAGGAATATAACAAATAACTGCCTACCTGAATGGATAACTCCTAGTTGATAAATGGATAACTTGAATAGCTGATGAATTGATTGATAAATGGAAGAATGTGAGCACAAAATTCGAAATAAACAATTATAAAAGAAGGAATATAAAAAATAACTGCCTACCTGAATGGATAACTCCTAGTTGATAAATGGATAACTTGAATAGATGATGAATGGATAACCAACAATTCATTGATAAATGGAAGAATGTGAGTGATAACAACCATTCGACCCCTATCCACGTGATCCAGCCACAAACTATGTGGGTGTGTTAGTATTATAGTAATAGTATATATCTTAGAATTTTGGGGTGGACTACTTCATCTACGAATGAGAATGAGACAAGTGTATTATCTAGATTGATTCCATGGACTTACTCCAAAATTCATAATTCATAATTTCAAAAAAATAAAAAATAACTAGTTTACATAAGTTAGTGATACTTGAATCTGATCCACCAGAAGGTGGATATCATTGCCTCAAGGCTTGGGGTCACCTTCTACGTTGCTGGAAAAGGTCCTGAGGAAGCTACGCGTCCGCGGGATAGTTGTGGAAGGTGCGGTAAAAAGCACAAGCGTGTCCTTCCTCCCTCTCAGCCTGATGCGGTCTCTCCTAGTGTGGCCTCAGTCTCGGCTTAAGCGATGGTGTCCAGCCTGCCCTCGGCCTTCAAGAAAATGGTTTGACGCCCTGTGTCTAGTTGTTTCTTCGCAGCTTTTTATTCAGCTTGTAAAGCTTAATGTCCATTTCAGTATTATCTCGATCTGTAATGTTGGCATTTCCGTTGTCGCGTTTTTTGAGAAATTCTGGTCCTACTCAGGGGTTATCCCAATCTCTGGTTTTGAATGTTATGGCCTGCATGCCTCTTGAAAGTTCGAACTTGGTTCTTTCCTTGGAAATTGGTTTTTTGCTACCCAGGTCCAGCACTGTAGTGTGTCTCAACACGCCAACTGTCTGATGGCCATGTTTTGTATCAGTGCTATGTAATGGTTCTCTATTGATGTAATATATTTTCTTTATTTACAAAAAAGTTAGGGATACTTGAAAACAATTAACTTTAACTTCAATTTCAACTATTAGATTATTAGATACAACTATTAGCTAACTTCAAGTCCAATCACCATTTTTACCTCAATTGTAATTGTTAATATATTAACATTTAAATTAACTATTAGATACAACTATTATCTTAACTCCAATGATTTTACAACTTTTAACTTAATTTTAACTCTAATCTCCTTTATATTGGATAAATATTAGATTAAGTATTAGATACAACTATTAGCTTAATTCAAATGATTATACAACTATTAGCTTAACTTCAACTTTAATTGTGGTTATATTGGATAACTATTAGATTCCTATCATTTAGAATTTAAAATCCTAGTGAAATTGTATAAAATAATTTCATATAAAAAAAATACTTAGAATTTATAATAGATCCAGCACCTTAACTTGAGATTGCAACAAGAAGATGGATAAATACAATGAGATGAAACTATTAAATGTTTAAATAAGTTTTAAATTTTTGAATGGCGAGTTAAAAAAATCATAAATATTAATCCACCTTAACTTTTAAGATATAAACACTTATAAATGTTTTACCCTGAATGACATACTTACATAGTGGAACATTAAAATATAGGAAGTTGTTCCTAGCTTGATCATATTGCCTTGTAACATATCAACCTTACAATCATCCAAAACTTTGTTTTATAAACGGAGGCCATGGCTAAGATGGCACATTATAACTTTAACTACAACTGCTCTGCTCTGCTCTTCCTATGCACTGTCTTACAATTTGTGAATTATGATTCTGCAACCAATCAATGCGAAAAATAAATTATTGAAAGGATATATTGCCACCCACAGAACAAAGGGATCCAATTGAAGCACTGTTCAATCCTAGTGTTTCAATGGAGTTTTCTATCATGGGACCTCTAGGTTATGTGCTTCCATTGTGCCAATTTGAAGGTGGCTAGCTGGCTGGGAAAAAGCTGTTCCAAATCAAAGGCACAGGAATTTAAAACCATGGTATTTCAATATTTTTCGATTTTTTGTCGAAATATTTTTAAAATCTTCTGCTTTTTCCCGTACCTTATTCGAACTCGAATTGATTATTATTATGCTAATCATAATCCACTCACAATCTTCATGAACTTTTTATTATGCTGATCATAATCAACTTACACTGTTCATCTGTTCATGAAATTTCTATGACAAAGTCTAATTCGTTTTAGTACCCCTACGGAATCCACTTTATTTACATCCCATCTCACGCTTCATGTAATCTGAACGCTCGATAATGTTGCTCGTATTTCAATGTCCCGACTCCCACCCCTCCTGATACGCCCATAATGCGCCGTCACTGCCACGCCGAAAGAGCTCCCACTGTTTACTTTTACATCAGATCCAAATGCGGCGGGATTCATTTCTGGTCCAGTACCATCTCACATTTATGTTTCGCGTTTAGCATCCATGTGAACAGTGTCAGTAACAAGCGTTTGGTGGATATTGCTTTGCTTTATGTCCAATTGTCCAAGCAGTATCAACTCTCGCATTACGGAGATTTATCTAACATGTACATCAGGTTATACGTAGTTTAATGAATGAATTCCAGTAGTTTTGGGATGGCAAAACATACTTAGCCTTCTGCAGAAGTATTCAATGGGACTGCAGCAGGCATCTCAACCTTTGGATCTTAAACAATTTTAATCCAAGGGTTAAAGTGCTTGTTACAGTTCCATTCAATGCTCTGCAGCAAGCTGAGTATGTTTCACCATTTTGGGATAGGCTGTCTTTTAGAAAGCTATGATGTCAATAACAAACGGTTTGGTGGATGTTTCTGGCTGTGTCTAATTGTCCAAAATCACCTTCTCACATTCATTATGCAGTCTCCCAGATTTGGAAGAGTTTTATGACAATATATGTATATATCATGTTACTGTGCTGAACCAATTTGATGGAAGAGTTTTTAAGAATATATATATAATTTGGATTTAGAAAAGTTGTATAACAATATATGTATATACCAGGTTATATATTACGATGTGACCAAACAGTTTTGATAAAAGAGTTTTAGGAATATCTATATATGTTAAGAGAAGTTTAAAGTATTATTTTATAATTGATGAATTAATTTTATTAATTTTTTATTTATTATGTAGTATTTAAGAGTCGGTAGAGTTTCATGACAATATAGATCTAGTCACATATGATGTGATGGAGTTTGAGATGAAGGCGTACATAAGGTTATATATATACACTTTTATATAGAATTTCAACTTTCATAATTGTTTTAGTTTAAATTTCCTAGGCAAGCAGTCATAAATTAATCTACCAAAACATTTGGTGGACTTGAGGGGAGTGGCTTTGTTATATATATAGAGAAATATAATTCTAGTAAAAATAATTTTGAATACTATTAAAAATAGTTTTTGGATACTTTGTTTAATGCTTTATATTTAATTATTATCATTATCACTTATAATGGTACTCCATTCTATTAATACCAAGTTAGGGAACTCCTTTAGTAGTACTGCATAACCCAGAAGTTATCCTATCCTTGCTATCTACAAGGCAAAAGCCAAGGCATGACCATGGCCATAATTCCATAAAGGATCCCTTCGAGTTCCAATTGCTTGGCAACCGGGGTCATCATTCTTGGGTTTTTTTTATTTACTCGGCTAGGTAAGATCGACCTGGGTTTGAGAGTGTAGGCTGGCATTGATTAAGCAATGGCTTGGTGGATTCATCCCAGCTTCCCTTCGTCCGGCATCCCTACCAGTTCAAAAGAAAAAGATGGTATTTTTGGATACTATGTTTAATGCTTTATATTTAATGATTAATATTATGTGATTCATTTTACTAAATTCTAATCTTTAAATTATATAAATATTATTTAATATATTCAATTTATTTAATTAAGTTAATGGTTAGATATTTTGCACTTTGGAAACCAATTTTTGATGAAATTGAAGTTTTTATTGTTGAATTGTAAAAATAAATTCAAAGCCTTATTTTAACAATGTATATTTGCAATTTTAACCATTGGGGATTATATATAGTTTTTGATTGATCCTAAGTTTTTGTGGTGTCTTTCTTTGTAAAGAAGTATGTTTTTTGGGAGCTTTATGCTAACTTAGTAGTTGGTTGCAAGGAAGCATATGCTGACATATTATGCTAGTTTGTATAATTTTGGATTAGCATGTGTATGAGCTCAGTTTGTTTAATATTGTGAAAACTTGTATTGAGCTGTATTTATAACTTTGAAGGGTCCAATGAGAGTGGTTTTTAACTTTTGTAACTTTGATCCAAAGTGAATAGCAAGTTACAAGCTTTTCTTTTTTTGAGAAAAAAACAATTCCAACAAGATTTCAGCAAGAAAACACTGCAGAAGGTTAAAGAGGCTTAAATGATCAAACAAATCATTTTTAACTGACTCCTTCAACATCACCCATTTGTTACAAAGAACATTATCAGATGCAGTAAATGAACATCGCCCACCCAATCCAGACTCAACTAATCTATATTATGAAAAATATACAACAATATATGTTTGCAATTTTAATAATTCCAGCAAGATTTTAGTAAAAAAAATAGTGTAAAGCATTAGGTATTTGAAAACCCTGAATCTATTTTTACAATTAAAAATACATCATTTTTAACCAACTCTAAAAAAATTGTTTAACCAAGCTCTTAAACATCACTTATTGCAAAGAACGTCATCAAAGACTCACTCTATTCAAACTAAAATAACCTATATTATAAAAAATAAAATAAAGTTTATTAAATGAATAACTTACTATATCATCACATACTCACCCCAGTCAAACTAAAATAACCAATATTATGAAAAATATACTATTAAAATAAGGTTTATTAAATTAATAACTTATTATAAAAATGAAAAAAAAAAAATTTCACAAACATATCAAAGTCCACAAACATATCAAAGTCCACTTAAATTAGTTGGATCAATAAAAAGATATGTAAAAAGTTTTTCCATCCAACTGTTAACATATACCTAATTGATAAAGAAACCTCTGTTAGAATATACATCAATAATTTAAAAACCTCTGATAAAATGGGTTTATGAAGGACAATGGAGTTGTAATCCAATTGATAAAGAAACTTATGTTAAATATAGATAAAAAATTAAAAAACCTCTGTTAAAATGTGAAACTAAAATTTGACAATTTTGATGTCTGAAATTCGATTATTTTGTGGTCAATAGGACTTCGTAGAATGCCATGTTTTGGTAGGATGCTACAAAAAAAATTCAAAATTGCTGACAATGTTATTTATCACTGTTTTTCTATGATCTAAGAACTCACTTTTAGGCACTAATTTAGAACCTCTAATTTATAAAAATCTATCTTAGACACATAAAACCTCTAATTTGTAAAAAACTATCTTAGACACATGATCCTTTGATTCACCATCCCATTTGTCCAAGTTATAAGTCTAATTTCTAAATTCTATCATTGTTTGGATTTCCAAACAAGTTTTCAGCCATGAAGTATGATACTCAGTGTCATATACATAATTGATAAAAAAAACCTCTGTTAGGATATACATCAATAATTAAAAAAACCTCTGTTAAAATAGGTTTATGAAAGACAATGGAGTTGTAATCCAATTGATAGATAGCTTACTTCCTATTGGATATAGCAATGAAATGTAACAGCCCAGGTAAGACCCTGTGCAAATAGTCGAGTAGATAGCTGGCGTAAGTATGTTCAGAGTTTGAAAAATCCAAAACAAAAACGTCCACTCAGGATGGGGCGGGGCAATGGAATTGTTATCCAGATTCCGCTGTATGATTGAGCACCATTAACTTTTAGGCGGAATATAAGGGAGACGAAAGGTCAGGCACGCTGAAATCGGTCCGAAATCTGAATCACACAGAAAACAGGCGACAGATGCTCTGCCATTATCTGCATGGCAGAGTACAGCACCATTGTTGCTGTTCGCACGTGCAAGTACTGAGCCGCCTCAGGAAAACACTGATGGCACGATATTTCATTCTGGGATGCAATTCACACGTGCGAACAATGCGAGGACAGCCATCGAGGTCTGCGTGTTTCTCGTAGAAACCCAATGTTTTCATATTAAAAGTAATTGACGCATCGGTCGGTTCAGGTTGGGCAGTGATCTGGCCGTATGCTTGCGGGAAATTGCTCGAGTTTCAGCCATTACTACTTTGGCTCTATTGGGAATCCTCAACGCTGCTTTGGCTCTACCGAGAATCCTCAAGCATATATTCAATTCTAATTTGGCTAATTCTCGAAAGAACATCTATACTATCTAAATTCCTTAGTTAATAGTTTTTGGCCCAATTTTGTAGTATGTTATTTATTGGTTTGTGACAAGGTAGGAAGGGTAGGTTTGTCTGGGATAAAGCCTCATTTTTGTGGCTTCCAGTAAGTCACACTATCAATCTTTGTTAAGTGATACCAAGTTACAAGTTATTGATATATTTGGTTTGTAAGCTATTGGATATTATCTTATAAAAACAAGCTATGGTTAACCCAACTGGGTACATCTTTCTGTGTTTTAGGGATGTGAAGATTTTTAATTACCTCGATTTTGGCGGGATCCACCTTGATACCTGCGAAGCAGACTAATAAACCATGTATACATAGGAGCTCTTCTCCATGCAGGCAAATCAATTATAACTTCTCTTTATATATGAGAAAAATGTTGAGGCTTTGCAATTAGACCAAACAATTTTATCCAGACGAAGCCATTGATTATCTGGTGTGAGTGCCCAAGGTTTCATGGTTGAATCGGAATCATAGCATTTCAAGCTATTGGATATACTCAAAATATACCCTTGGAGATTGCTGTTCTAATGATTAAAAAAAAATTCCTTCGCTACAACCCTTGGCCCAATTTTGTAATATGTCGATAGGCATCGAGGATGCTAAACAGCATCATTTTAACAGGCTTTCTGCAAAACTCAAGCACAGATAAGCAACCTTTCTGCGAAACTTAAGCACCAGTTTTTTTTAGAAACTTAAGTTGTTTTGCTAAACTTAAGCCACCATAGACGAAACTTAAGCACCACACAAACTCCCTAGACTCACCCTGGTGAAGCAAGCCTGTGAGGTTGGATCACCACAAACTCTCTAGACTAAGCTAGCCTGTGAGGTTGGAGCCGTTGGATGTTTTTCCATAATCTGAGTATTTGAAAGTTGAATTTATGATTGTTATTGTGTATGACGAAATTAGGATATCATTTGCATGTCACACCCCAAAACAATCGGAGAGAAATGCCTTGCAGCTTATGTAATTAATGGAAAATGCATACAAAATCCATAAAATGAATTAAAACTTAACAACCATTCTTGTCTGCTGATTCTAGCAAATTTATGCAATAGAGTTTGCCAAAGCAGGAGAATAATGTCTTACAGCTTATGTAATTAATGGAAAATGCATACAAAATCCATAAAATGAATTAAAACTTAACCATGCTTGTCTGCAAATTTATGCAATAGAGTTTGCAAGAGCTGGAGGAAAATGTCTTACAGCTTATGTAATCAATGAAAATGCATACAAAATCCATAAATTGAATTAAAACTTGCACAACAACCATCCTTTTCTGATAATTCTTAGCAAATTTATGCGACAGATTTTGCAGGAGCTACATATTAACGAAATTGTTTAGTCCACTTTATTTATGTTGGCCTTTCCGAGGCCTCACGGGAAGAACAACCAAGGGTAAGCTCCAGCTCAAGTTCCTCAGACCGCATATGGTGTATTTTCTCGCCTTCCCAAGCTCTTACACCGCTGGCTATCTTCCCATGCTCTACCTCAACGTCATGAATCACAGTTCTTGCATTTCCAGTTCCAACGGGCTTCCAAGCTGTGCTAAGCCCTTCATTGATTGGATTCAATGGACCGAAGGAGAAAGTCATCCCATCCTCATTGCCTTGAATGCTACTTGGAGAAATCGCGACATTCTCTGAGACCATTAAGTTATTAGCATATTCGGCAACATTTGCAGCATTCGAACATGAATCAGCACCTTGAACCGAAAATCCTGATTCACAGTTAGAATGACACATGGCCGAGGTAGCCTGAAATGACCAAAGAGCAGATGACTCCCTGTTAACAGCATCCCATACTGATTTCCCATACGGAGACCTAACGGTGGGAGAAGTCAATGGAGGAGTAACAGGCGCACTGCAATTACCTCCCGTTATAATTTGCAGGGGTGGCAATGTTCTTTGAGTGGCCAGTCTGCTGTTTCCCAGACCTTTGAGCCATGGAATCAGTGAACCGTTTCCAGATTGATAAGTGGCCGCTACAGCAGATGGAGATGAAGATATACCACAATCCTCCCGCTCAGGGATCCTTGTGCAGCCCTGTGAACCCTGTGTAGGTTGATTCATGGCATAACAAAGATTATCAGCAAACAAAAATAAAAACTTGGCTATAGCTATATGAAATGATCCGGCTATTTAACTTACAGGTCTATAGGTGTTTCCATCTTGGTCTACGATCCAACCAGCCTCTGCACAGAGAGCCTTGAGAACTTCATTGTTGTCACAGTGTTTGGGAAGCTTGTAATTCCCGTAAAGTCTAAGACCTGCAAAGATCTTGGCTGCTATTGCTCTTCGCCTCCTCTCTCGTCTTTTATTGTTTTCTCGCTCCTTTGAAGTTGGCAGGCGACCGCCCGAAGTCATGTCGACAACAACAGTGAACAGGTTACAGATGGCTTGGCTTCCAGAGTTCAGCAATTCAATAATTCACAGAAATTTATATATACAGCTTGATGTGAATCAAGGAACCCATAAAAAGGAGACGAATCAAGAACCCTACACAGACGCGTTTTGGCCGCAGGAAATGTCCATTGCACAGTGCACTAGTGAATGTAAATGCAAAGGCTGATCATTCACACGTGCCGTCGTTTTCGATGATTTGAAGTTGGGGGGAGCGCGTGCAGAGGGAGGGAGTCCATGGGACTGAGCGGGCAACGCAACGCCCATTGATTCATCGGGCAGTCCGTCCCTCGCAGCTTCGCTCGTGTGGAATTAAAAGACGCCGTCCGTTCGGTTCACGTGATGGACAGGCCATGATAGCAACCTTTCATCGTCGCAGAGTCCGATTAGTCTCATAATATTTGTTTTTCGTGCTTTGGCTGGCATGGACACCGCCACACTCTACCCAATTGAATTGCAATAATGGCAGCAACCACGGGGTTCCAGCAGTGAGATAGCAGCTGGGAGTTCAATTCAGATCCGTATTGTCCAGCTTCAGCGTACCAAATGTAACATGTGCCAACACATTCACCGACGTAAAGCATCCACACAGTATCTTCCTAACCTCTGGGTTTTCGCAGATTGAGATTGATATATGGAGAGAGTATGATTTAAGTCTTGGGTGTTAACATTTCAGAGGCTATAGATGGTGAGATAAAAAGATTATTTTTTATAACTCTGACAAATATAAGTCCCTCAAATACACAAACGGTGTCACCCTGATCAAAACAGTCCGGCAGTAATTACAAAATAGTCCATCAAATACACAAACGGTGTCACCCTGATCAAAACAGTCCGGCAGTAATTACAAAATAGTCCATCAAATACACAAACGGTGTCACCCTGATCAAAACAGTCCAGCAGTAATTACAAAATACTACTTAAAGGGTAACTGCCTTCTCAATCCAAAATAGATAGAAACACTACTGTGGGTGAAAAACCATGCTATCACCTCCACAATTCACATTTCAGAAAAACTTGAAACAAGCTAAAGGTGGAGTTGTTAATCAAAGAACTCCATATATGTAGAGAAAGTCAAAACCCTCTTCTCAAATTCAGAAATAGAAAGATAAGCAGGAAGAGATAGTAGAGTCATTCAAAAGTCTTTCAGCAATGTGGCTATGCTCTCTGTAAATATGTTAATTATCAACACATAGAAAAGTATCTTCTAGTAGCCTAGTCAACTTGCACGTCCTAAGTTTGCTGGATAAATTGTTGATCCAATCAATAATAACTCTAGAATCTCCAAACATCTTCAGCATGGACAACCCCATAAAAGACTGAATTGTTGATCCAATCAATAATTACTCTAGAATACCCAAACACCTTCAGCATCGACAACCCCATAGAAGAGACCACCTATAAAGGGAGTTGTCTAACTAGGGGACTTTTTGACTTTCAGGCTGTGTTTTTTTGTGGGAATTTGGTGAATTTAATCCATAAAATATGTAATTTCTGTTGTTTATTGGGCAATTTTAAACTCAGAAATGAAATCAGGTGACAGAAAACCCCCCAACACCCACGCTTTGTAAGGTCTAGTAGTGTTTTTGGGGAGTTTTGAATATTCTGTGAAGATTCATGACAAAAACACTGATAAAAACCAGCTGAAATAAAAGGTTAAAAAATCCCTTATATAAACAACTCGCCTATAAAATCCCCAAAGAACCAACAACTGAACCTTGGTATTAGTACTGTTGCCACAACCCATTATCCAAACTAAATAGTTTAATAAATACCTTCAAAATCTGAACCAACTAATTAATTAATTGTAAATCAAATTCTATCATACTGTTCACATCCGAACAGCAACCACATTAAATAATGCATCACTAAATACTTATTAAACTAAACACCCATCTAGATATTATACAATTTTCGTTCATAACATTTCAATATTCCCAAGTTATTCGAAATCCTTTACTGGCTTTATTTTCTTTTGTAAAGCTTTGATTGTGGCTGGATATTTAAAAATAGGATATTCCCTGGGTTGTTATATTTGCTTAGTTGTGTGACCGGATTTTTTTAAAAAGGATATTTCATGGGTTGTTATATCTGCTTAGTTTTTTTATATTTGGTGTTCACACATGTATGTATATGACGAAATGTTAGGTTGTATATGGAAATGATGTGATGTTAATTACAGTGTAGAAAAAGTTGGATACTTTAAATGATATTTATGTATATTTGTATTGTCTTAAATGTGGGAACACTCAAATGAGTATATTGAATATTATATGTTTTATTAGGAAGATATAGAAATAATGTAGTTGGATGTATTTTTGGTATAGTTATAAATAATTTTTAAATAATTGTATGTAATTTTTAAACAGTTATAGATTGAATTGCTTTATGAAATAAATTTTGTTATTTTATAGAAATTTGGTTGAATTTAATTAATTTAAAAAGTCAAACTTTACATTAGTTGTTGGTGTTGTTGTTATTATTTATATTTTACAATTTGGGGTGGATGGAAGGGTCATCTTCCTAGAGAGCATGAAGATGAGACAAGTATACTCTCAGGATTTATTTTATGAACCTAGTTATGTGTGTGGGGGGCATAATTAACCAAAGCTTGTGGCCTTTGGATCTTTAAAGACCACAAATTAAGGGTTGTGCTAGTTTAAAACAAACATAGATCCATCCAATTTCTTGAGGTATTATTTTCCCAATGATTTTTTATTTGGTTTAAATTTTTTATTTTATGACTAGATATAGATTTTTTTAATTATTTTTTATTTGATTTTCACTTTTTATTTTATGAGTTGAACTTAAGGTTAAACATTTCCTCCATATTGAGCTGTAAGCACCTCTCTACTCTCAATACAAATATATAATATTAATTTATTGATCTACTTCTTGTTCGCATATTTTAGGTTGTGGATTATTACAAATATGTACTAATAAGATATAAATGTTTGTACTAAATATTCCAAATAGCTTAAAATAACTTAAAAAATAAATAAATTTACACCTTGATAATCAAATGAGTAAAAATATATGAAAACCTTACGAATGTGTGAAGGAAAATATAACTCATAAGCACTTCTCCAATCTTGAAAAAGATCTTGTAGGGTCCATCAAATTTTGGAGCTTGCAGGGTCCATATTTATTTGGAGAAAGACCAAAAACAAGTTTTGTAAAGTCCAAAATTAATTTTTTAAAGCCTAAAATAATTTGAATAAAAAATACATTTTTGGAATAAAAAAATTGCTCTTTTGAAAGACTATTTTTGGGCTTTACAAAGGCTAATTTGGGAATTTCTTAATCCAAAATTTGTTGAATTAGTTCAAATTTAATAAAATGGGGGTTATTGTGTTTGAGAGTATATTGCTAATATGGATGAAGTCCTAGAGATACACCCAATCCTCCACCTCATATTGTCTTTCACTTCGATATTTATATGCTTGTTGTTTCACAATGTTCTAGGCCATTTGAAGGTTTTTAATTATTTAAGAAGTTTCTTTTATTTTCTCAGTATGTGAGTCCACTACCTATACTTTGGAATGGTCCTACAAAAAGGATGTAATGGTATGAGCTAGATATCGATAAACAGATTGAGATGGAGACATGTTAGTAGATGTATAGGTTATTGCCATTATGTTGGAAGAAGCCAATCAACCCATAGTGTCTTTTGTGTGGTGAATTCAGCAAAGATAAGACTCTAAATTTTTTTCACTAGTAATGTTTGACCATAAATTTATGGATGATATGCTAAACTTGTGGTTGATGTTGCTCTTGTTATTTTCGTAAGTCTTCCTAAAAATTACTAGTGAATTTTAGATCTCTATCACTTCCTATTACATTCATAAATCCATGAAGCCTACAAATTTATTTCATGAAAACTTCAACTGCTTGGCTTCCAATATATGTACCTTAAATTCTACAAAATGGTGTATTTTATGAGTCTATCCACAACAAAAAGTGTCATCCTTACCTTCTAATCTTGGCACCCTCCAAAATATTTTTGTATGATTTGATATGTGTTAAGGAACCCTGGATACTGCACAATAGAAGAGTTATGGAACTCCCTTAGGGATATAAAAATATTACATCATTATATACTAAAGGATGTCTCTCTTCCAATCCCAATGTTACATAGAGTTTGTCTCTTCATTATATGTCTTCTTACCATTCATGGTGAGCTTCTTCCAACCACACAATAATGGAAAATGTAAAAAGGAGGTCTCTCTTCCAATCCCAATGTTACATAGAGTTTGTCTCTTCATTATATGTCTTCTTACCATTCATGGTGAGCTTCTTCCAACCACACAATAATGGAAAATGTAAAGGGATATAAATTGGATGTTTCTTCTTCTAAATAGGCATCTCCTACCATATTCTCCTTTATTTTGCAAATTATTTCAAAATCAAACCCTTGCATGTCAACTACCCAATTTTGTTTCTCTTCTAAAGACAACCTTTGGTTAAAAAAGCATGGTTTATCTTTACTTTAAAATGCGTTCTATGAATTTTTTTTTATATTTTATGACTGCATGTAAAATATGTTACATTTTATTTTCTCATGGGTAGAGTTTACCAAACCCTTTCCCTTTAGGTGTTTACACTCAAAAGTCAATGGTATCCTTTCTTGCATTAATATTACTCTAATTATTTACCGTAATACAATGATGACTCGCGTGGGATTGTTGGAATACATAACTCTAATATTAGAAAATGGAGTGATCCCACATGCATCATGTAATAAACTCTATTATTACCATTCTTTATATAAGAGAACTGGTAAAGCATTTATCTCACATGTAGTATGAAATGTAAATCTTTTATACCTCTAGCTATATAATAGAGGTGAAGGAGGCTCATTTATGCATAGGATGTTATTGTGTCAATGTGACTTGATGTGAAGATGGAGTGTGATGTGATGCTTATGTGAATATTCCATGTACTTTAAGATTGGACATTTTGAAGAATAATAAGACAATACCTTCCTATTGATGTTTCTCCATTTGGGGTTTTACCACATATATCTAGTGTATAGTTCTTTTCTCTTGCCTCTTGCTTACTACTTTAATTGTATGATGCTTGTATAGTAGATTCTTGCTATTGATTTACTTGTTATGAAATGTATTGGTGTATGTTTACTTCATGTTTCTCAATATTCTAACATGGTATCAGAGCTGGTAACTATGCTCTACCTTCTTCAGTCATTTTTTGTTAATTTTTTCCAAGCACCAAGTTCTTTAGTTATTTTAGGGGTCCCTCCATATTTAGTACATTTGTCATAGGATCTATCTAACCCTTATGGTTTTTCTCTATAAATAGGAATTTGTTACATGTTTGAGTATTTTTCTCGAAACCCTAACCCTCATCATTAATTTTTCATATTTCTTTTAAGTTTATCTTTATTTTTGCTATAGATTTGAGTTGAAATGCATTGTATACTAACTTGATATCAAGTATCTATATTTCTTGCAACAAATATGGTTGTTTGTTCGTTGTTAGTTGTGTTTTGTTGTAGGATTCCTATGAGACGATGACTACTTTCGCAACTTTTGGTTTCGACCCCCCACGCACCTTTTGGTCACAAGAAGTGTTTACACATGCACCTTTTCCATCGAAAAAGTGTGTATACACGCACCTTTGCCACAAAGAAAGTGCATAAGCCTTGTTTTTCAATAAAAAAATTGTCGAAACATATTTATGTTCATTGTTTCTATTGCAAGTTCGCAGATCTATCACCAAGTTGTTTGGTTTTGTCATTGGTGAGATGTTTCAGTTTTATTCATTGTTTCATTTCTTCATCTATGATTTGTGTCATTAGCTTCATGTTTTGTTTGCATTAATGTTTAGTTTCAATTTTTATCATCATGTTTCTAGAGCTTTAACCTTTGTGTATGGAAGATGTTTTAACATTTTGAAGGGCATGTTTCTTGTGTGTATCTCTAGCATTTTATCATGGTGACAACAATAAACCAATCGATGCATAATACTTAGTTGCTTGATGTTTATATTTTCTAATCCCTAAGAGATATCAATTTTATTTTGATCAGTTTTTGCTCAATATTCTAACATAACATGGTATCACTCTTCTAATGATGATGATGCTTCTAACTTGTTATCATATTTTTCTCACTATTTATATGTTGTTGCTAACCCTTGTTTATGTATAAGCAATTTCATATTCTCTATACTTCATATATCATGTCATTATGAAAGTATTCGTTATATGCTTTACTCTTGGAAGTTCTTTGTGCAGATTAGCTCTTTGTTTACTTCACTTTCTCCATAAGGGTATTGGGGAAGAGTTGTGGGATAACTTTGTTTTATCATTCCTTCCTACCTTAAGCATATAGATATTGTCATCTCTGATCATTCAACATTGTTCCTCTATACAACTTATCCTTTACGGTAGCAAAGTTGAAACCTTTTTCTTATTTACCTAGGATGTTTTAAGTTGTAATTAAGAAGGAATGTATGTAATAACTACAATATACAATTTATCATATTACTAGCACACCCATGAACAAAATAGGTGCTCTTCAAGGAGATACACTAGGCTGAATATATCCTTTGTCTAGTAATTCCTGTAATTGTATTCTTCATTTCGTTAATTCTGGGATACTCATATGATATGGAGCTCATGATACTAGTGTTGAAAACAACATTAGATATATGGTAAAATCTAAATATCGTTTAGGTGGTAATAGTGATATCTTATCACAAAATAAAGCTTCAAATTCCTTTAAAATAGGAAATTGCTCCAATTCCATTTTTTATTTTTCGGGCTCAAATTCTTTAATTTTGATGCCATAAAGTTGACACCCTTTCCTAATACCTTTTTACGTTGTAGTGCTGAAATTTTTCGTGTAGATAAAGGTCTATAAATTTCCTTCATTGTATGATACTTATCCTCCTCATCCACACTACTAAAAATTTTATGCAAATAGTCGATAATAGCTTTATGAGATTCTAGCTAATCCATACCTATCAAAATGTCATAGGATCTTAGGGGAAGTATATTTAAATTAACTGAGGTATCCAAGTCATTAAAACCTAATAACAAATATTTAACTATCTCCGTAACTTTCCTTTTTACCTTTGTTGCCAACTATACCAACCATGCATTTTTTGTTTTTCCTTACTAAGTTTACACTTTTCAACTACTTTTGGTGCAATGTAACTTAAAATAGATCCTGAATCGATAAGTATAGAAACATGTATCTTCAAAACTTTCCCTTCTACTTCCAAAATGGTGGATTGATGGTCCGCCTGTCGATATTCCAAAGAAACATTAACTATAGGGATATTCTTGGCTATGTCATTCACAGTAGAAGCTTCCTGCAACATGATTACGGGTTACTATTCCATCCTCCACTGGAAGTTTCGATACTCTTTACCCCATTGCTATTGGTTGAACCTCGCTTGTTGTAATTTTTATCAGTATGACCTCTTGTTCCTTTTCCAAAAGGTGAGGGTTTGAATCCTTTCCTACGTTGATCGATCTTTTCAATTTTTTTTAATTTTTCCAACTTCTACTCAATTTGGATATTTGTTTAAACAAATGGTAGCACAACTAGGCCTTTCTAATTGCTTCATCCATTGTTTAGGAATTTCAAACGCAATCTTTTCCTTATACACTGGGGGTAAACAACTGATAAAACTGTATACCTTAGCTTTTTCAACTCATAGGTATGGTACATAGTGTTGTAAATTTACAAACTCGGTTACAAATTCTTCCATGGTTAACAATCCTAGTCTCAAATCATTGAATTATTGGGCTTTCTCATCATAATATCGTTCTCACATATACATTTTTTTAATAGTTTTAAAAAAAAATTCCAACTCAACTCCTTACTACGTATGTTACTGACACTCTTAGCCTCCTTCCACCACAGAGCAGATTTAACAACCAAGATTCTATCGTTTCCTCAAATTCTCCATCAAACATGGAGGGCCCTAACTTTTTTAATTCTCCCTGTAACTCTATAAGTCTTTCTTTTTGTTTTTCTGTATTCATTTCATCACCTTTCTTTAAATCCTAGGGGGTTATATAGGAATGCTATTTGTAGTTTCCTCACTACTGCAACTTTGTAGTGCTCCTTTTCTTTTCTTGTAACGAACATAAAATAAATATAATAATTAAATTGTTGTTAATGTTACCTTAATATGAAAAATATTAAAATTCAGAATCAAGTTGCTAATTTTACCTTAGTAATAAAAAATATTTCTATCAAAACTTTCTAACATTCGTAACATTCTCAACTTCTCAACGCTGAAAATATTTTACATCTACAATCATACATAAACTTAATAATACATACTTTCATATGTTTTGCACCTATAAAAACTTCATAACATTCCTAACCTTTCCTAACATTCATATATTTGCACCTATCAAAACTTCCTGACATTCCTAACATTTCCTAACATTCATTCATATATTTGCACCTATCAAAACATTCACTCCTAACATTCACACATTCACTCCTAACATTGCACCTATCAAAACATTATCTCCTAGCATTCCCCCATTTCCACATTCACTCCTAACATTGACATTCCCCATATATTCATTTTTAACATTAACATTCCCCTATATTCATTCTTACCTTCATTTATACATTCATATATTTGCACCTATCAAAATTGCCTAACATTCCTAACATTTCTTAACATTCATTCATATATTTCCACCTATCAAAACTTCCTAGCATTCCTAACATTCCTAACATTAACATTTCCATATTCATTCTTAACATTAGATTGCACCTATCAAATCATTCATTCCTAACATTGTCCTATTTCCACATTCACTCCTAACATTGCACCTATCCAAACAGTCACTCCTAATATTGCACCTATCAAAACATTCAATCCTAACATTCCCCCATTTCTACATTCACTCCTAACATTGCACCTATAAAAACTTCCTAACATTCCTAACATTAACATTTCCATATTCATTCCCCATATATTCATTCTTAACATTAGATTGCACCTATCAAAGCATTCATTCCTAACATTTCTCTATTTCCACATTCACTCCTAACATTGCACATATCAAAACATTCACTCATAATATTGCACCTATCAAAACATTCACTCCTAACATTCCCCCATTCCCACATTCACTCCTAACATTAAAAACACATAAGGTCAAAAACACATAAGATCAAACAAATCAGTAATCAGAAAATTTGATGTTTTATGTGTGATAATGTTTTTTTGTTTCTGATTTATATAAAATGTACTAAAATATGTTTTGCTAAGTAAAGTTATCAGGGAAATAGTTGATGAACTCTGCATGAACTACGTTTTGCTAAGTATAAAATATAGTCGAAGGCAAGTGTAAGTACTTACCTACTCTATAGACAGACACTACTGTTGGCTACTAGCTACCTAGTCGTTATAGAGTTGTTAGTGAGAGCATCACTATTAAATATAGATAGAGCTTCTATTTCTTCTTCTGCACTCATGTTCAGTTTCAATACTGACTGATATCAATCAGCTACTGTGATTTCATGGATTTATCACATCAAATGGCAAGGACATATAGATTTCAACTTGGACTAAGGCGAGCGTCTAGGGACTGACTACATACGTCTATGGATTTCCCCCCATTAGTCCAGCCTATCCCTATCGTTTTACATTACACTTTTGGTTGTTTTGGTCTCCATCTCCATAAGAAGATAAAGCAATTCTTTCTTTCAACTTGCCTTTATCTATCTAACCTTTTCTCTCTATGTTTCGGAAAAGCATGAAATGGAAATGGAACTTAATGCAATGCATCATGGACTAAGATAGTCATAAAGTTCCATGGGACTTATACTTCGGCTAGTAGTTGTATGGACTAAAGCAAGTAGTAGAGCTTATAAACAAAACTATATAGTTATTACACTACAGCTGAAATTGTAACTCAGGCAAGACGTGAAATGAAAAGGTTTTGAAATCCTGTCCCCTACCAATGAAAAAACATACAGAAATAACTTGTTTACTTAGGGAGTTGATCAGCTCTGTCCAAATGGACAGAGCTGTTCAGAGCTGTTCAACTCTGTCCATTTGGACAGAGTTGCAACCCGTGTAGTCTTAAATGTCATTTAGAGACGCTACATACTGTACCTGCATTAATGGTGACATGAATTAATCATTGCATAACCCACCAAAACCCCCTAAAGTATATATTTATATGAAGTCACTTCCCTCCCACAGATACCTTACCCTACGTAGAAACACCCCCTGCTATGCGGTCCATTAACTCCCTAGTTCCCTTAGTTTCCATGACATCCATTCCATCCCATATGTATATCCCAAGTTCCTATAAACACCCCAACCATGGATCTTTTCTCTGGTGGAGTTATTTAAGCCTACATAACCATGGATTTTTTTGGACAGAGTTGTCTAAATATTCTATAAAATTTCATGTACATAGAGAATAAGAATAAGCTAATTAAAAAGTTATGGATTTTTTTTGACAAATCTGTCTAAATATTCTATAAAATTTCATGTACATATAGAATAAGAATAAGCTAATTAAAAAATATAGAAGAAGAAAAAACATTAACATATTTCAAGTTTTATGTTAAATTTTGTTTAATTAAAATCATTTAAAATAAGTATTACACTTAAAGCCAAATTCAAAATCTAAGATCGTATATCAATAGTGCTTCATATGTTCTTTTAATTTTTTGTGCAATCAGCTCTATCCAAATGGACAGAGTTGTTCAACTCTGTTCAAATGGACAGAGCTATTCAACTCTGTCTAAATGGACAGAGTTCAATGTCTACCAGATTGCAAATGGAACTATGACTAGTTGTTCCCATATTACAAATGAAACTATGACTTTCCTTTAATTACTAGAAACACACATATTTACCTGACAGACAAGGGGCAGCACAACAACACCACACCACGAAAAGACCACGTACACCTCCACAAACAGATCTCCACGCTGAATAGACCTCCACATCGAACAGACCTCCACGATCAACCTCCATGAACAGACCTCCACGTCGAGAGGAAACCAAACAGGTAGAGGGGTGACAGGCTGGCAGATGTACACGTCAGACGACTGGGTGATGTGGAGGGGGATGACAATCAATGACCAACCAATCAGGTGGCGGGAGGATCAGGACGACGACAAATCGTTGCAGGCGAAAACAACGGAAATCAGGCCACAACTGACCTTATATGGTAAAAAATTATTCAACCAAACAATTATACGACCGAACAATTATTTAGCCGAATAACTATTCGGCCGAATAACTATTCGGCCGAATAATTATTCGGTAGAACAAGTATTTGACCAAATAATTATTTGGCCGATTAATTATTGAAACGCCGGTAAAAATTACTGGCCGGCAATCCGTTCCGTCAAATTAAACGATTACTGTTAAAGTTTATTCGGCCGAATAAATGATTCGTTATTCGGTCGAATAACTATAATTATTCGGCCGCATAACTCCATTATTCGGCTAAATAACTCCATTAATCAGCCGAATAAATATAGTTATTCGGCTGAATAACGCCCGCTATGTTGTTTGGGCACCTGATTCTCACGGAAGTGTTACCCAACTTTGAGTTTTCACCCATATAATATCACCTTATTCCAGCTATAATGTAATAAAAGGAATGCCCATCTTCTTTTGTCAGTTATGATGACTATCTATTGGACATATTTTTTGATGGATAAACCATCCGAGGGTCTTGTATTCAAAATGTAGTCTTCAGTAGAATTCTTTGTTTAAATGAAGACCATTTATTGGAAACATTTTCAATGTTTAGGCCATATGGGGTTCTTGTGTTCCATATGAGGTCTACAATAGAGTTCATGTATCTATTATTAGTTGTGATGACTCTCTACTGGTCACATTTTATGTTGTATTGGCCATTTGAGGTTTATGTACACTATTGTGACGTTCTTCTATATTTCATCTTATAACTTGGTTCAAATTCACTTTCATGATTTAGTGAGAAGTGGTTGTTATCTTCTTCAAATCCATGATGCAAAGTCTGGTCCTATTCACATCTTATGGGGAATCTAGAAATTTTCATCAAGAGGGATGTTAATGTAATTCCATCTTCCTCAATTTGTATTCTTTCTCCCTAGTCATTATTAAGGATGAGTGTTGGAATATGTAATCATGACTTGTGTGGTGTTGCCGGTTGTCACAAATATATAAATAAACCATTTATCCCACATGTGTAATGGGATGTAAACCATTTATCCCACATGTGTTATGGGATGTAAACCATTTATCCCACATGTGTTATGGGATGTAAATATCCCATACCTATAGCTATATAATAGCGGTGAAAGAGGTCAATTTACAAACATGGTGTTATTGTGTCATTGTGACATGATGTGAAGATGGAGTGTGATGTGATGTTATGTGAGGATGCCATGTATTGTAAGATTTGATATTTCTAAATAATAAGAAGACAATACCTTCCAGTGATTGCATGGATAGAAGGATTGAATATTAGGATTTTTTTATTGATTTACTTGTTAATAAATGTTTTATTGAATGTTTACCACATATTTCTCAATACTCTAACAAAATATTTTACCAACGTTAAAAATTTCAAACATTGGTTGAGAGGCCATAGAATCCTTTAAGAGTGGGAACGGAAAGGTGGCCTCTTAATTATGTACAATGATTTTTTCTTGAAGGGAGATGTGAATGGACTACAATGTGTACATTAATCCTTCACAATTTTTCTATAATATCTTGTGAGACTCAAAAATCATATAAGACCCTTGATGTTCTTGGGAGTGGATCATTATGTGATAGATTGAATCTTTTGGGGATAACCTTGACCCTTCCGTTGAAACAATATGACCGAAATACTCTACTTATTTTTCCAAAAGAACATTTGGACATTTTTACATACAATTAATTGTTCTCAAGTATTTGTAGGAATTTATCCACGTGTTTAATGCATCCTTCCAAGTTTCCATGATTAGATAAGTGTATCATCAAAGAAAACCAATATTTTTTTTTAAGATGAGGTCTATTTTTTTCATGAGGCTTTGAAAAGTAAAAGGGGCATGAATCAACCCAAAAGGGATGACCAATAACTCATGTGCACTTAATGTATCCTAAAATTTGTTTTGGGTATGACTTCTTCACTCAACATGATTTGATGGTAGTGAAATGTAAATTCCAGCTTTGTGTGGAACCCTATAGGGTCCTAACCTTTGAATAGGTGCCATTTATTACAGTTTATCTATCTAATTTATGTTTTTTGTAATTTTTTACCGCATTAAGGATTTAGAGAATGGGCTCATATCATACACATTTCTATTTTGCAGCTACTATTAACTATAATTAAGCCAAGAAATAACACTATTTTCTGGTTGTCGAGAATAACATACAACAAACAATAACAAGATATTAAGATAAACTTGAAGAATTTAATCTGGATTGTTATTTGAGCACTTGATCCAATAATTAGTAAAATTTCAAATAGTTTGTTCATAATTTAAAGATATAAAATTAATGGTTTAACGAAAATGAAAATACCTTTGTTTATGTTTAATTTATCGCAGTGTAGTGCGGTCTAATTCCTTTATATTCCCACTTGTCTAGCTATATTTAATCCTCCAAGCCAAACCAAGAGGTTATCTAACTACATAGATCTAGGAAACCTCTAGCCTTAATTTCATGTGCTCCAAGAACAACAAAAATTCACCTAGTACCCTCAATAATCAACTTGATAACCCATCCAATCCCAATAGAATCATTTAGATATTAGCTAGTCTTTTCCCCAATTCTAAAACTATTTTTCCTCTAAAAAATTATCAACATCTCATAATTATGTTGACGTGGGAAAATTGCGCCTTCCAATGGTAGGTGTTTGTTATGTCCCAATTAGACTTCACACAATTTTGTATCAGGAATCAATCTATATTATGGTCCCGCAACCGTTATTATTTAATATAGTGAATTAAAATAAGAAATGTAGCGTGCAATCTACAACTAATTCCTAATATGCATAATGCAATTAATTTTATCTATCTTTGCTAGGAGAAAAATATTAATAAAGAAACACAAACCTGCAATTATGATTGTGTTAATTACTTCCCAAACATAAAGTTATTTAAAAATTAGATACAAGACTACTATATTATTTAAGAACTATATACAAGGTTATATGTATCTAAAGATAAACAATAAATAAAGTTAAGAGTACTATATACCTACATTACTGTTAGCCTTGCTCCTCCTTCTTAGACCAAATCTCAGGTGTACTTCAAATTTTGACACTAATTTTTGGTTTTGGGTGCAGATTCTTTGGCCACTTCATGATTGCAACCTTTCATTTATAATCTCAAGAAAACATTAAAAAATACAGTATTAGAGTTTTGTTGTAACACAATAGTTTACACCAAAAATAATACAATCTTACATATATTTTTGGCAAAAAACCAACAAAAGAAATAATCTAATCCACATAAACGACATAGTCTAGATTCTTCAAAAACCCCTTCTATTAGAAATAGTCTAGTGTTGGTCATCTCAAAATTATCACAGACCAAAAATTATCTAATTATATGTATCTGCATATCATCATAATATTTTTTAGTCATTCAATATTCCTTCCCATTCATTATTTCATCGTGATAAATCATATGTTCCCTTTGTTGGAAACATCAAGGTGTCATAGACCATTTAACAATTTCATAAACTTGATTCAGTAAATCGAACTTCTTGATCTTTCATGTTCACCTTTCCAAACTCTCAAATGCATGTTTTTTTTTTCGTGGTTAAAAATTTGTAATGCATTCATTAAACGAATCACATTGTACATATGTGGCATCAGCCACCATTACATAGAATTCATCAGTAGATTTCAAAAAGAGAGAATATAACGGTCATGGCCAAACATTACATAGTCTTCTTCAAAAGATTTCAAAATAAGAGAGTATGCTATAAACTTCCTAAAATAAAAAGTCTGTAGAGTGCATAAATAGATGGATAAAAAATGAGTTCCCATGTAATGTCCCAATTCTGATATGCGGACCTGAACACTAACTAATGCTGCAAATTAAATTAAATATCTGATATTTGAATTACATCCACTCAGTGCATCTTCAGACAAGGTAGGTAAAGGTGTTTTGCTAGGAAAATTTGCAGACAAGGGAGTAGGTAGTGGGAAGCAACCAAGAGTAAGTTCAGAATGGTGAATTCCTTTACCCTAACACATTTATATTGGGGACCATCACATTTCATATTTTGCTATGCGGAAACCTACTCCCACGCTTCTGGGTCACCCAACCATGAAACTAGGGAAATTCCTTTCGTTCTTCCAACCAAGGGCTTGGGAAAAAGTGTAGAGGTGTCATCAGGCCTTCATACAACAGAAAATATGATTTGGGAGAGTTTCCAACAGATCTAGAGTTGTCAGGAGAGTTTAGGAAAGAATTGGGAATTTTAGGCAATTTTGGCCTAGTGAGACCCTGCGCAATGGAGGATTCAAAATGACTGTATGAACAAAAATAAATATGGTATGGAGTTATGTATGGGAAGGAAGGTCTATTAGTGATCCACATGAACTTACAGAATTTTATTTGAGTGGGCATAACTCGTTTTATAGCAGAAATGGTAAAATTAGTCATTTAAAACTAACATTCTAGCTAGGGTGAAAAATAAAGCAGTGAATTCGTAACAGATTGACTTCGGTACTATCTATGAAGTATGAAAGAGACTAATGGAACTTAAATAAACATATAAACCCTTCAAATCATTCCCGCAACCTTTGCTTATTCCTTATTGCACTAGATTGCTCAATTCCCCCCATTACAATGACAAATCAAGCTTTTTAGATGAAACTGAGAAGGTAAACTTCAGGGAAAGAATTATTTCAACCTAATAAATATTAATTACAGAGTTATTTGATTCTATACATCATATATCATTTAATAGACTAACCACTACATAGGGAGACTCCAAAATGGTGGGCAGGAGGCCCAAAATATGACCAGAGGAAGGCTAAGAGCGTAGGTGAAGCATGGGCTTCACCGGAGCTCGAACTGAAATTGATGGAGGCTGCAAAATATGTCTGATAGAACTTCAATGGATGAATCTCAAGCACTCCATACCTGGAAATGGAAGAGAATAGGAATGAAGGAGTGGGGAAGGGAAGGTTTGGGGCTCATCTCCCAAGCATTTGAGGCACATCACTCAGAAAGGTGTTGAAATTTTCTTTAAAATTTTTTTAGATGATATATTAAAACAATTAGCCACTAGAAGATCATTGAAAGAACAACATGCAAAAAACATAAGAACATAGATATTTTCCTTAGGGAAACCACAAGGGAGAACACCCCGCAAAAATTCCTCAGTATAGAACTCTACCAGTGCAGTGTAAAACTAAGAAAACAACTTCATCCTTCTTTCGAGTGTGCTACCACTTCTCTCTCTTTCTAAGAACAGCTTGAGTGAGTGAGTACAAATGAAGGGAGGCGCCTCCTATTTATATTCTTCTGTTGACTTGACCTCTAACTTAGTGGGGCAGACTTCACTAGCTGTTAGGGCTGACTTGTCCAACTCACGTCCAACTAGACATTACAAATAGCATTTATTAGAATGACACTTGGGAACTAATGATCCATCTTACATACGAAGATTTGCATTGCTTCTTTTAATGACTTTGACAAGACCAAACTCATCTCCCTAAGGAGGAATACAATACTACTTGGAATATCTTCCGAAGTTACAATAAATTAACAGTTTGTCTTAACTAGGAAAGTATTCAACATCTGCTGCTACAACTGTACAACTATCTGGTGAGACTCTATATGTCATAGGAAGTTTTGGAACATTTTTCTAACATCTTCATCATCGATCTCAGCTGGAACATTTTCTGTAATCTTCATCTTCTATTCATTCTCGAACATCTTCTATTTGTCTTTGCCATCTTCTGGATCTTCTTCTTGTAATCTTTGTCTTTCGTACAATTTCGATCATCTTTTATTTGTCATCTACTTGAATCAACTTCCGAACCTTCTTTTGTAACATCAGGATGTGAATACTAAATCTTCTTCTGTCACATCAGTATGTGAATACATAATCTTCTTCTTGCCATATTGGTATGTGAATACTGAATCTTCTTCTTGAAAAATCAGTATGTGAATACTGAATCATCTTTTGTCACATCAGTATGTGAATACTGAATTGTCTTCGTTTCTATTATCTGCAATATCTGTGTAATGACATTGACAACATCAACAATCATCATCAGCTTGTTAGTGCTAAAGACTCAACCATAACTCGTGCTAGAGCATTATTTTCATAATCAACATAGATATGCTGGAACATCGATATCATCATCAGTATGTGAATACTGAAGTTATATGTAACTATAATCATCAGTGTATCATGACTGATATAGACTCAATCAATCATTGATCAAGAAGCAAACAGACATCTCAATAATAACACCATAATCATTATTGACAACTGTCATCATATCAAACAATCATCAAGCATGACATCAATCATCAACATCTTAGTAGTATGTCTATACTGCATCAATCATCAAGCCTTTCAGTTATCAACAATCATCAACTACTAACAGTATCTGCAACAATCATCAAGCATCTCATCTATCATCAATAATCCGTAGAGTAATATTGTAACAACCATCAAGCTTTTCAACAATCATCAACAACTAACAGTATAGAAATACTGTAACAACCATCAAGCATCTCAGTAGTCATCAACAATCAGTATAGAAATATTGAAACATATATCAAGCTTTTCAACAATCATCAACAATCAACAGTATAGCAATACTGTAATAACCATCAAGCATCTCAGCAGTCATCAATCAGTATAGCAATACTGAAACATCTATCAAGATTTTCAGCAGTTAGCAACAATCAACAGTATAGCAATACTGAGGATACATCTTGCCCTTCAACTTCTTCGGAGCAGCATCATGGTGAATTATCTGGTAGATCCATCCGGGCATTTTTTCTAACTTACTCACTCTTTTGGTCCAAAAAAGCCTAGTTCGACAGATGGATCTCCCTTGGGACCAAACACGCCTTATCTAGATTACTAACCCTTTTGGGCCAAACAATCCTAGCCAGAATAACTAATCCCCCTAGGATCGACAGGTCTTTAATATGGCTTACTAACCCTTTTGGGCCAAACAAGCCTAGCCAGACATACCCTCCCCTAGACTGGCCTACTCACCACTGCATCTAACATCTATTGTCACTCCCTCTTTCGAGAGAGGTCCTTTCGAACCAGACCAAGCTTGTCTCGAAAGTATTCAAACTTTACACAAGCCAGAGGCTTAGTCAACACATCTGTTACTTGTTCCTCAGTGGGAACATACTTGATCTTTACAACTCCCTTTTGCACCATATCCCGTATGAAATGATATTTGATCTCAATGTGTTTCGACTTATCATGAAATACGGGATTCTCTGTCATCTTGATACAACTTTAATTATCACAAAGGATATCAGTGGCATCTATCTCTGCATCGAATAATCCTGACAACATCTTTCGAATCCATACTGCTTCACTGGATGCTGAACATGCTGCAATGTATTATGCCTCTATTGTACTAAGTGCAATACTTGTCTGCTTTCTACTGAACCAAGAGATCATGTCAGATCCCAAACTAAAACAAAATCCTGATGTACTTTTCCTATCTTTGGCACTTTCGCCCCAATATGAGTTTGCATATCCGTGCAACTTGATCTCTCCACTAGATGTATATCTGAGCCCAATCTAAAGTTCCCTTTATATACCTTTATCACATGTTTTGCACCAATTAGATGAATGTGTTTAGGATTCACCATGCACTAACTTAAGGTGTTTACTGCAAAACATATATCTGGTCTAGTATTGGTGAGGTACATCAACGAACCAATGATCTGTCTATATAGTGTGGCATCAACAGCTTCTGAGGTTTCATCATTCAATAGCTTCAAACTAGTAGTCATTAGAGTAGTCATAACTTTACAATCTAGCATTCCATATCTTTTCAAGATTTCAATAGTATACTTCCCTTGATTGAGAAAATTGTTATCTGAGTGTTTCCATACTTCAAGACCTAGAAAGTAGTGCATCATTCTAAGGTCTTTGATTTCAAATTCTGCAGCAAGCCTCTTCTTACATTTGGTAATTGACTTATCTTCTCCCGTAAAAAACAGATCATCTACATATAGTAACAAAATTAAAACTCCATCTTCATCAACCTTGTAGTAAAGGTTGGAATCTGCTTTACTCTTAGTAAAGCCTGAGCTCATTAGGAATCCATCGATCCTTCCATACCATGCTCTGGGTGCTTTCTTTAATCCATATAATGCTTTCTTAGTCGACATACATGAGTATTCTAATCATTTATCTCAAATCCTTGCGGTTGTTCGATATAAGCTTCTTCTTCAATCAATCCATTTAGGAATGTCGTCTTTACGTCCATTTGATGTAGCTTCCATTTCATGTTGGAGGCCAAAGCAAGAACATTTCTTATAGAGGTGTATCTAGCTAATGGGGAAAAACTCTCTTCATAATCAATTCCCTCTTTCTAAGAGAATCCCTGGGCTACAAATCTAGCCTTATATTTTTCTATACTTCCATATGCTGAGTGTTTGGTTTTGAATATCCATTTAGAGGATACCGCTGACTTTCCCTTTGGTCTATGTACTATTTCCAACACATCATTCTTCATAATATATTGGTATTCTTCGACCATTGCATCAGCCCACTCCTTTTGTTTTATTGCTTCTTCAAAACAAGTTGGTTCTTTATCGACTAGATCACTCATCAAAGCCATGTAACTGGGGTATGAATTTGTCTTATTTCTTTCTCGGATGGCTCCTTCGGAAGCACCAGGTCTTTTTGCTTCTTCAATTGCTTCACGATCCCAGGTAGGTTTTCTCTTTTGAGAAATTAGTTCACTTGGTAAATCTTCAGGTAGCTGAGGTTCAGTCATATCATGCTCTTCAGGTATCGGGTCTTATTATCCAACTCTGAATTCTTTAGGACTTTCAATAGTTTTGGTAGTTTCATGCTCCTCTTCATTTTCCTTGTATTTTATTGATTTCTTGAAGGCTGAATCTTCATAAAATGTAACATATTTGTTGAGCTCAATTTGACGAAACCCAGGGATATATATTCGGTAGGCTTTTGACTGTTCACTATATCCTATGAACAATCCTTTCTTTCCTGAAGGATCTAATTTTCTCCATGGGAATATGAATGTATACAAGACAACCAAAAGTCTTTAGATGACTTACCTCTGGTATTTCACCGGAAAATATTTATTCTGGAGTTTTATTCCCAAGAGCACTGTGAGAGATTTGATTATGAACATATATGGATGTCCTTGCTGCTTCTTCCCATAGGTACATTGGGAGATCTTGATCATGTATCATAGCTTTCACAGCTTCCATGATGGATATGTTCTTTCTTTCCAGCCTCTTTACAGAAATCATTGAATTCATTTGAAGTAAACTCTCCTCCATTGTCTGATCTTAGAATCTTGATTTTGTTTTCTGAAAGGTTTTCTACTAGGGCTTTAAATTGTTTGAATCTTTCAAACACTTCATCCTTCTTTTTCAAGAAGTATATCCAAGTATTTCTGGAGAGGTCATCAATGAAGGAGGCATAGTAAGAGTACCCACTTAATGAAGTGGTTTGCATTGGTCCACAGATATCTGAGTGAATAATATCTAGGATCCATTTTTCCTTACTATTACTTTTCAGAAAAGGATTCTTAGTATTCTTCCCTTTTGCACATCCCTTACACACGCCTTCATGTTTTATCTGAATTTCTGGTAAACCAGTTACCACCTTGCTTACAATTGGAATAGCCTTGTAGTGAACATGAGCAAGCCTTCTGTGCCATAGCTCACTTGGATTGATGGTACTGGTTGTTAATGCAGAATATGTATGCCCCTTTAGTTCGTAGAGACCTCCTTCTTCAACTCCAATCTCTACTGCGTCATCGATAGTTTTTCCTTTGGTCCACATGAGAACTTTTCCATCTATAAAGGCAACTCTAAAGCCTTTCTTGTCTAAGGATGAAATGGAGAGAAGTTTCTTCTTTAGTCCTAGGACATATAGGACATCCTTCATCTTCATAGGCTTTCTGGAATCTAATTTATAAGATGATTCTCCTAACCCTTTAATTGGATATCGGGAATCATCTCCAAGCATTACTTTGTGTGGAGATTTTGTTTGTTCAAGGCATGAGAGTGACTCCTTGAAACCAGTCATGTTCTTTGAGGCACCACTATCAATCGACCATGTATCATTTCCTGGTAAGATTGATCTAGTTAGGGCAGAGATCAAAACATACTCTTCACCGGAATCTTCATCCTTCTTTGTTTCCTCTTCTTCTTCTCGATCACTGTCTTCAACAACATGTGCTTGAAACCTTCCCATCTTCTTAAGTCTTTCTGCTTTCATGGGACAATTAATTGCAATGTGTCCTAACATGCGACAGTTGAAGCATTCAAAGCTTGAGAAATCTCTCTTGGGTCTTTTAAACCCTTAAGTCTTAGGAGGATGGTCATGAATCTTTATTTTGCCTTTGGTATGGGAAATTAAGGCTTGATCCGCATAGTCATTTAGCTTTTCTTCTCTGGCTGCTATCCTCTCTTCTTCTTGGACACATTCTTCCCATAACTTCTCGAATTTGGTTAGTTTTCTCCTTGAACAAATTCCTCGGATGAAAGCTTCCCAATCTCTTGGAAGGCCATTTAAAGTTGTCATTACAACTTATGCTTCTTCAACCATGTCACGGATGGCTTCTAAATGATCCTTGATTTGAGATACTCTTGTAAAGTAAGGTTGCTTAGTTTTTGACTTCTGAGCTTTTACACTTTTGAGTTGATTCCTCAGGGTCATCTTTCTATTAATGTTTCTTCCTTCAAATAGTCATGATAGGGCATCAAACATTTCTTTTGGAGTCTCCATGGATGATACCTGAGGTATCAGGTTATCTTTGATTGAATAAGCTATGATTATTTTAGCTATGATCATATCCTTCTTGTGCTTGGTTTTAGCTTCAACTTCTTTTGGTTCTTTCTCTTCCTCTTTCACAAATTTGTCTAGATCATTCTCTTGGAGGATGAGCATGATTCTGTATTTCTGTGCTCTGAAGTTTTCAACCCCATCAAGCTTTTCATGTAGCCTGGTATTCTTTGTCATTTTTAAATAACTGAGAACCTCAAATGGAAATATATAGAATAATACTTACTTTCAAAAAACATCACCTGATTTTGAGGTCCTAGGGTTTGGAGTAGAAACCCTAATTTTGCAGCTGGGATCACAGGTGGATTTGAATGCTGGAAAAGATGCACCCTCCTGAGGCGAGGTAGACTATATCTTCTTTTTTCTTAGATTGATGGTGAAACCCTGGAAAAATTGAAACCCTAGTTTGTCCCGGCAACAGTAACACATCCAAAATTGAAAATTCTTGGATTTCAGTTCTATCACCACAGAACAATGTGCCCTTCAGAGGCAAGTTGGAAGAGCCCTCTTTTCTGGTTGATCTGTCGAGGTATTTTTTAAGAACAATAAACCCTAATTGTACAGTGTCTCCTTTCAGGGTGGCTCTGATACCATGTTAAAATTTTCTTTAAAATTGTTTAGATGATATCTTAAAGCAATTAGCCACTAGAAGGTCACTGGAAGAACAACATGCACAAAAACATAAGAACACAAGAACACAGAGATTTTCTTAGGGGAAACCACAAGGGAGAAAACCCCGCAAAACTTCCTCAATATAGAACTCGACCAGTGCAGTGTAAAACTTAGACAACAACTTCCTCCTACTTTCTGATGCACTACCACTTCTCTCTCTTGCTAATAACAGCTTGATTGAGTGAGTACAAATGAAGGGAGGTGCCTCCTATTTATATTCTTCTGTTAACTTGACCTCTAACTTAGTGGGGCCGACTTCACTAGCTATCAGGGTCGACTTGTCTAATTGAACATTACAAATAGAATTTATTATAATGACACTTGGGTGCTAATGACCCATCTTACATCTGGAGATTTACATTGCTTCTTTTAATGACTTTTACAATACCAAACTCATCTCCATAAGGAGGAATACAAAACTAATTGGAATATCTTCCGAAGTTACAAACAATTAATAGAAGGCATTCTCACATAAGCATAGATTAATAAACACATCAACAAAACTGTGTGAATGAGCTTGAATTATTTTTTAATAGAACTCTGGGTGACCTATTTAGCAACTAGAGGCAATAGGTGACCAATGAGAGTAATTCAACACCTAAATCCCTAACCCTAGCCAAGTCATGGGCTTTCCTTAAGAAAATTGGAATGTAGGGGGCATGTGGAGATGTTTCCCTGTCCAAGTCATCCATATGACTTAGAAATTCGCCCTCCTTAGTCAAATAGTTACTACTTTGATCCCTTACAACTTTTATGCTTTTCCTTGCTTTTGAGACCGAGTCTCCAAAATGAAATTGCACCCTCCTTTGTCAAAACTTTATTGTTTTTGTTCTGATGGATTTTCTGAGTCTCCAAAAGGAAACTGTGCCCTCCCTTGCCAAAACTTTCCCACTTTTTTTATGACATATTTTTGTCATAGATTTTGGGCACTTTCCCTTTTCTCTCTGACTTTTTTTGTCATAGAGTTTCCACTTTCTTAATCTCCTCCCTTGGAAAGTTGGCTTTCCAATTGTGCCTGACATGGAAAGCTCAATTCCACATGTTATTTGCCCAATAAATATTAATGATAAATAAAAATTAAATACATTCCTCAATAATGTTTATTTATCAACATTCTCCTAGGCTAATTAATTAATGCCTCATAAATAATATTTGGACAAAATTCCCTAGGTGAGGTAATTAATGCATCTTTGACCCCCCAATGTGTTGGGCATGGTCTACACTTTTATGTCCAAAAAGATGGGGACATTATAGTCCTCCCCTCCCAAATTTTCTTGTCCTCAAGCAGAAGCACTCCAGAGTGATGCAAATTAGTCCACCATGTAGGGGAATTGGAGCATGAATCCATGTGCAAAAAGGTTGACATGCTCCATTAAGCCAGCATGTAAAGTTTCTCCAATACAAGCAATGTCAGGGTCCCATTGCTTGCATTGCACAAAAAGGTTGACATGCTCCATCAAGCCATCATGTAAAGTTTCTCCAAAACAAGCAATGTCAGGGTCCCATTGCTTGCATTGCACCCCCTTCAGTGAGAATGACTTCCCACACAACTTATCAGAAAAAAAAAATTATGCCTGGATCCCATTTCCTCAACTGTAAGTATCCAAACATTAGAATCCACCATAAAAATTTATCATCATAGGAAATGATATTCATGTTGTGGAAATCATATCACTGCATTGGAAACTGGAAATTTTCAATGCAAAGTTGGAAATTTGTCTGATTTCCCCACCCAACATTAAGTTCTTTATGTGCTTGATGCACATCAACATTAAGTTCTTTATGTGCTTGATGCACATCAACATTAAGTCTCACAATGATGTTGTTGCAATGACATAGGTTTGAGTCCCATGTCCAAACCCAATGAGGATAGGCATCATCCAACCAACAAGGATTCCCAAACTGCTCACAATAAGATGATGCGTCACATTTATGTCCAAATATGCAAGCAGTAAAAACAAACAAGTGTACCCTCATCCAACCTGAGAAGCTACTGAGACTCCAACCAAAAGGTCCATGTGAACACTTCCAATGGCTCAACTCTCTGCCACTAGTCAAAGGATTCAAGCATCTATTCAACAGTGTGGGTTTCCTCCACAAAGACCAATTTATGCAAAATATTTTTTTTCATCAACTTCTCTTGGCAGTTTGCTTGCTCAGTTTCCTACCAATGCTCATGTGCATAAATTTTTCTGTAAGAAGACTCCATGTGTGACATGTAATCTTCCACCCAATCCATATGTGGCTGAATGGCATCAAGTTACAACAATATGTACCTATGTGGTTACTGGGAGGTTGATGGTGCATTCAACAAGTTATCATGAACACCTAGGAAAGCCTCCAACTCTTCCTTTTGCACCAACAAGGAAAATTATTTATCCCAATTTTCATCCCCACTTGATGAAGCTGAAATAGAAGTGTGGGTAGAACTGTGAATCAAATCTCTACAATAATGATACACCCAACTTATGGCTTCCCCATATTCATCTTCATTTGACTGTTTCACGGGGAATAGATTCTTTCCAAAAAACAATTCCAGTTTTTTCTGGAAAAGACCAAGTGCTTGATTCTCATCAAACTTGTCTACACAGTCCTCAAGCACCTGCAAACCCAAGCGCATCCCATGATCCACCATCTCATGAGATTCCTCCATCTGTTCAAGAATAAAATTAGACTTGTGAATATGGTTGAATGGTGTCTAGGAGGGTAGGTAAGATCTTTGCAACTTCTCATGAAGTTTCTCTATCTCCATCTTGTATTCTTGGAGTGCACATTGAGTGCTCTTCAAGGAATCATGGGTGGTCAAAAACTCTTGTGTGAGCTTGAAAATTTCTTTTTCATCCTTCAAATATGCTCCATGCAACACCTCAAAAAGCTCAATCAAATCATCTCTATCAGAAAGCAATTGTAAGAATCCCCGTTGTATTGTAGAAAATGCCTTTTGCATTTCCTCCTTGGCTTCAAGAGAAGATTGATCTTCCAATGAAGCAGCTATCCAACACTAGCGTTCCACTGAAGAATGTGTGCCCTGGAGAAGGTGTAAATCCTTTTGAATATTTTTTTCATCCATCTTCAAAGGCCAAAGGAATGAGTGGGGTTCATGAGGAAAATCACCCCCTTCTTCTTTTCTGCAATTTTCTTGCAGTGACTTGTACTTCTATTTATGAATCTTTCTTTATGCTTTCCCACCTACAAGACTAGATGGATCATAGCTTTCCACAATGGTGATAGAGGGATTTGGATTCTCAATGAGGTTAAGCCTCTCCTCTAATGTGGCTGCAACTTCATCATGCTGCAAGAGAGTCCAAAAATCTGAACTGTGATCATCCCTTTGCATCATGTTTTTCTTCTTCAGATTTCCTAGTTCACACCCAGATGGCGGGGGCTTGTCTTCCACTTGATTAGGAAGTTCAGATGATGATATCAGATTTGTTCTATTTTCTTCTTTTGGATCTGATCCAAAATATCCCTTATCATCATTGAAAATATCACCCTCCTTTGCATTGGTTTTGGGTTCACTAACAGGTAAACTAGGTGCGTATTCATCTCCCTCACAATTTTCCTTCATCTTGCAGTCCTGAAATGCAAGTGAAGTATTTCCATCCTCCCATGGATCAGATGGTTGCAGGTGTACATGGCTGTTGCAAAAATAAGAACGTTTATCATTCATGTTATTCACCTTATCCTCTTTCTGTACAAATACTTTGGTGGCTTGCTCCTCCACCAAATTTTCTAGTTCACACCTGAGCAGTGTGGCCTTGTTTTCTTCTTCATTCCGTGGCTTAGGAGGTGACTGTAAATCTGATTTTTGTACCTCTTTTGGATATGATCCAAAGTATGTCTCACCACCCATACATGAGCCAAAACCTTGAGCAATGATCTGGAGATCACCCACCAAGAAACTTGAAGTGCATTACTCTTCAACTTCTTCTCTTATGCAACCATCTTGTGGTGATCTGCACTTCACCTCCTGGATCTCTGTCTCCACCTCATTTCTATTATCCTCCAAGTAACATGAGACCTTTTCATCTTTATTGGTACCCATGTCACAATATTTAGAAGCTATGTTTGAAGAGAAACCAAACAAACTCTTAAATATTGAACATGCAGATGGCTTGGAGGAATCTTCACATTTGATTCCTTCTTCTTCTTCTTCTTTTCTCAGAGAGGTGGAACAAATTGGTTCCTCTATGGATAGCTTGATTCTCTTGAAAGAATTCTAATAATCATTCTTGGTCCAGGATCCATACTTGAAATAAATATAATTTCCAAAAGAAAGTTTTGCACAAATATTCCCACCCAAAGATAGATAGTCCTCGTAGCAGTGAGACATGTTCTCACATGCTTCAATAATATCTGTCAAGTTTTTCTTAACCATTCTAGAAGCGGATATGATCTCTTCTCCATCTAATGACCAATAGTATTCATCATATTAATGTTTTGGTATGCCTCCATCACCATAGAGGATTTCTTCTTTTTCATATCGTCTGTAGTATTCTTCATACTGCTCATCATAGTCATCCTCATAGTATGACATGGATGCAAATTTATTCACTGAGAGATTTCTTTCCACAGGATGATCCAAGGAAAGAGATTTGATACCACTGGTATGTCCCAAGTATGATATGTAGACCTGAACACTAAATAATGCTACAAATTAAACTAAATATCTGATATTTGAATTACATCCGCTTAGAGCATCTCAGACAAGGCAGGTAAAGGTGTTTTGCAAGGAAAATTTGTAGACAATGGAGTAGGTAGTGGGAATAAATCAAGAGTAATTTCATAATAGTGAATTCATTTACCCTAACACATTTAGATCAGGGACCATTCAGGTTTCATAGTCCGCTATGCAGAAACCTACTCCCACGCTTCTGG
The DNA here is from genome assembly GCA_001517045.1 of Pseudotsuga menziesii. Classification (NCBI taxonomy): domain Eukaryota; kingdom Viridiplantae; phylum Streptophyta; class Pinopsida; order Pinales; family Pinaceae; genus Pseudotsuga; species Pseudotsuga menziesii. Next base: position 200,782 of record LPNX010636415.1, read on the forward strand.
GTCACCCAACCGTGAAACTAGGGAAATTCCTTCTGTTCTTCCGAACAGGGGCTTGGGGAAAAGTGAAGAGGTGATATCATGCCTTCATATAATGTAAAATATTATTTGGGAGAGTTTCCAACATATCTGGAGTTGTCTGGAGGGTTTAGGGAAGAATTGTGAATTTTAGGCAATTTTGGCCTAGTGAGACCCTACGCAGTGGAGGATTCCAAATGAATGTACGAACCCAACTAAAATATGGTATGGGGTTATTTATGGTAATTTGGGTCTGTTGGTGATACACAGGAACTTACAGAACAATATTTGAGTGGACAGAACTCATTTTATAGCAGAAATGGTAAAACTAGCATTCTAGCTAGGGTGCAAAATAAAGCATTGAATTCGTAACAGATTGACTTCAGTACTATATATGAAGTATGATAGAGACTAATACTACTTCAATAAACATATAAAACCTTTCTAATCATTCCCACAACGTTTGTGTATTCCTTATTGCACTAGATTGCTCAATGTCCCCCATTACAATGACAAATCAAGCTTTTTAGATGAAACTGAGAAGGTAAACTTCAGGGGCAGAATTATTTCGACCTAATAAATATTAATGCAAGATTTATTGGCTGCTATACATCAGAGATAATTTAATACACTGACCATTACATAAGGAGACTCCAAAATGGTGGGCAAGAGGCCCAAAATATGACCAGAGGAAGGCTAAGAGTGTAGGTGAAGCATGAGCTTCACTGGAGCTCGACCTGAATGTGATGGAGGCTGAAAAATATGTCTGATAGGACTTAAATGGATGAACCTAAAGTGCTCCATACCTACAATATAAGAGAATAGGAATGAAGGAGTGGGGAAGGGAAGGTTTGGGGCTCATCTCCCAAGTGTCTGAGGCACATCACTTAGAAAGGAATGCTCACATAAGCATAGATCAATAAACACATCAACCAAACTATGTGAATGAGCTTGGATTTTTATTTAATAGAACTCTAGGTGACCTGTTTAGCAAGTTGAGGCAATAGGTGACCTGTGAGAGCAAGTCAACACCTAAATCCCTAACCCTAGCCAAGTCATGGGACCTCCTTGAGTAAATTGGAATGTAGGGATCATGTGGAGATGTTTCCATGTCCATGTCACCCATATGACTTAGCAATTCACCCTCCTTAGTCAAATAGTTGCTACTTTTATCCCTTACAACTTTTCTGTTTTTCCCTACTTTTGAGACCGAGTCTCCGAAATGAAATTGCGCCCTCCTTTATCAAAACTTTCTTGCTTTTGTTCTGACAAATTTTCTAAGTCTCCAAAAGGAAACTGCGCCCTCCTTTGCCAAAACTTTCCTGCTATTGTTATTATATGTTTTGTCATAGCTTTTGGGCACTTTCCTTTTTCTCTCTGACTGCTTTTGTCATAGAGTTTCCACTTTCTTAATCTCCTCCCTTGGAAAGTTGGATTTCCAATTGTGCCTGACATGGAAATTTCAATTCCACATGTTATTTGAACAATAAATATTAATGATAAATAAAAATTAAATACATTCCTCAATAATGTTTATTTAGCAACATTCTCCTAAGCTAATTAATTAATGCCTTATAAATAATATTTGGACAAAATTCCCTAGGTGAGGTAATTAATGCATCTTTGAGCCTCCAATGTGTTGGGAATGGTCAACAATTTTATGGCCAAAAATATGGGGACATGACATCCCAACACATATATAGCATAAAAAACTTAATGATAAATATCTGCAACAACAGATTTTTCCTCAATGACATTCAGACCAGACCAAATTCTCCACCTATTCTCATCAATCATGACTCCTAATTTGGATAGAGCATTGACAATCGGATTCCTTTCATCCCTGTAAACATGGGTGAAAGATATGTCCTAAAATAATCGAATGTATCTATGTATATCCTAAAATAGAGGTATGAGGGGGATCCTTTTGGGAGGCTTCTTGAGTATGAACCATTCAATCAAAAGCTCGGAGTCCTCATAAATATGAAGTTTCATAATACCATGATGTAGGGCCAATATGGGAATGCAATTGAGAGCTTTCATCTCAGCCATATTATTGGAGGCCCTGCTAGTTCCAACAACAAATTTATACCATCGAACTTCAGATATATGAGAATGCATTCTTAAATGCATGTTGTAAGGTAATATTTTCCTTTTTCTACAATGTGGTTGTCCTTAAGAGGAAAAAATTGATTTGCATGATATTGCAAACTACATTATATTGAAAAGATAACCAAGATTATGTTAAGGCATTTTGATTGATACTAAATTAAAAATAGTCAAATATGGATGTTATATTTTCAAGTTATCCAACACAAGCATTGATTATAAAGTTGAATGTATGTAAATATATACACTTATAAAGTTCATGTTATATCATGGTCATATGCAATAATATATAACTACAAGATCTAACATGTTTTCAACATGCTTATATTTTTATGGAAAACATCAAAACTTTAAGATCTAAGAAATAACAAAGACAAAAGAGTAAACGAGATTTACATGGTAAAACCATAAGGTGGGGAAACATCCATGGAAGTAAGGTCTTCTTATTCTTCAGTACACTCTTTTCCATTAAAAATGTTACAACACACACATGCATGGAGTTTAAATGTGATCCATATAAATCTCTAACATATGGCAGATATGGGTTAAAGGTTGATACAATCCAGGCTAAAGATCAATACAATAAGCTACTCTCCACTTTCTTGATTCAAGACTATTAGCGTCAATTTATAGTAACTAGAAGAACATGGACCATTGATCATAAGGCACAATTAAGGGTTGAGATCAACCAATACATAAAGGTTGAGATTAAGAGACAAGGAAGAAGTGGTGGACAAGAATGACCTATTAGAGTAGGTCAATGTTACCTAACAAACATGTTGCCACAAAATAACTCCCAAAACCATCTCCATGTGCACATGTGCATCATTACAAAAGTCTAGCGAGACAAAGTTACATGTAGTATAAGTTCCCCACAAATAAGGTTATAATGATCATTATTATGACACCAAGTACAATATTACATCAATCCACTAGAAAACAATAAAACACAATCTATCGATTCATCTTTATACTCATCATGGAGAGCAATCAACTCAAACAAAATTGAACCATTTGAATTGCCAAAACCAAATCAAGTTACTTGGCATTGACTTTGGAATCATTTACATATTTTTTGTTGAAATCAATGATAACAAGTTATTTTGAAGTTTCAAAGAAAATCAAATTGATTATTTACTTTACCAAGTAACAATGAGTTCTTTAAGCAAGTATTCATTATTCACCTTCCTGTTAAACCAAATCCTCACTACAAACACATCAACAGCTCCCAAGTTTAAGACATTAAAAAAACCATCCCTTTGTTGCATAATTGGACTACATAAAGACAATAGTCCTTCAGGTAGAAAAAAATAGTGGATCCAAAATAAAGTAGTTTATACTACACAAAAAACTCAGTAGAAGTGGAAAAGTATTCCTTGTTTGAATGATAACTTAACCTAATTTTATAAAACTACTTAGTTATACATCAATTCTATTGGATACCACTATAAATCTGTATAGTTTAACAATTTACAATTATTTCCGTGCATATTGTTGAGGTCTCCACATGCCCCTAGTCAAACTGAAACGTCCCCATCCATCAATTCAACCATAGGAGTGGGTATTTATTAATTTCATGCTTATAAATTTCACCCTATGGATCATAACACAAATTCATAAATAAGAAATGTATGTGAAAATGCATAAATGGAAAACATAGTAGAAAAAAAACTCTACCCATACATACATCATGCATAGATTAACATATTTTTCACAGGAAGAAAATAAAAATCTTTCCACATTCATGTATATATAGAAACTTATCTTTTAACAAAAAAAATCTAAGCAATTGGTTGTGCCAGAGCGATTTTCCACCCAATTGTAAGTATCGACTGCAAATACCACCCTCAAGTTGGGCTATGAAGCCACCATAGAGAAAGAAACACCTACATGCTACTCTCTCACAACCCACAATCCATTTTCTATCATGATTAGCCAAACTACTCACCTCTGAGTATTTACATGGATTTCACTCAACTATCCTAGCCATGGCACTCTTTTCTACTACTCTACAAAACAAAAGGAAGGAATTTCCCTTCACTGCTCCATAGTTCCCTCAAGAAATCTGACCCTTACAGTGCTTACCAAAGTGTCCAAAAAGATTCAAACTTGTTATAATATATTGGAGAAACTCTTGCAACATTAATTCATGGCTTCTCAAGCATTCAAGAGTAGAAAAAACGTAAATGTTTCTATTTTTCTGAACCTCTATGTTCATGTACAACCATTATTTTTTCTGTAATGCTTGCAATTTTTTTCCTTTACAATTAGAATTTCTAGTTATTTCTTTGTCTGGTAAGGAATGAATAGAATGAGAGAAAATCTACCTAATGTAAAAATATATCCCCCCAAAATGGGTGATAGAATCCAAAAAGAGATGAGAGGATGGTGAAATACAACTAACATAACTTCTAACCATAGAAGAAAGGACTCTTGCAACTATCATAGAAGTACATTGATCCCATCCTTCCATAGCTACATGGACGCTTTTCCCACGAACCTCACACATGCATTCAATGATTCGATTTAATATTCAAAAGGCAGTAAATGGGCTCATTTAAGGCACATGGTGGAAAACAGATGAGTTCTAGTATCAACACTTGGCAATAGAGGATGTAATCTCCCATAGGCTCCCTTTCCTCTTCGTCTCTAGTGGAATAATAGCCCCTCTAGTACTATTTGTAAAACCATCTTGGACCATTTTATTTATTTTCCAACATAGTTTTTACATAGCTTTTGATTTAGCATGAGGAGACAATCGTATAGTCCATATAAAAATATTTACATTATACATGCCTATCCATACACTAGTTGAGTCTCGGCCTTAAGCTTTGCACTAGTAATCCATATTATCATATTTACATCATCTATATAATTTGATTTAATGCATTCCAAGGGTAAAAAATTGGGGTTATCACAATCGCCTCCCCCATGGAATAGCACTGCCCTTGGTGTTTCCTCAAAATCAAAACAAAAATATATATGCCTCTCTCATGGCATCCTCCATCTTCGATGTAGCCCCATCGAGACAAAAGTGCTTCCATGACATCTTTTCATGTTTGATGGATCAATTCCAAATCAATGTTATTTTCTTGTTGAGGATGCATAGTGGCTCTGTTTGTAACTCTCATTCGAGTTCCACTTGGATCACATCCTAATCATTCACATGGTAAGGATCATATACATATTTCTTAAGTAAAGAAACATAAAAAACATTACGAGCTTTAATGTTAACAACGATTGAAATTCTATATGCAGCTTGATCTATTATATTAAGCACATAAAATGAACCATAATATCTTGGTTGTAGCTTGGTGCAACTTCCAATATTCAAGGAATTCTTCATTGGCCTCACTTGGAGTTAAACTTGATCCCCAACATTAAATTCCCTATGCACTATATTTTTATCTGCATAGATTTTATGTCTATCTTAGGCTTCCTTTAAATTATTCTCAATATTTGCAACAAATTCTTCCAAGGTGTAATAACCCTACTTGGAACGTTTGGAGAAAATAACAATTTGGGCAAATTTGAGCTTAACTAGTCATGACTCTAGGGGGTTCCAATTGACACCAAATGGTCCCAAATTTGAAATGCAATAGTATGCTGAGTCTTAGTACATCCCAATATGACCTATGAACACTTTGGGTCTGAATTTAAGCCTCCGCAACTTGGTTTGGGGCTAATGATAGAAAGTGCAAATTTTCTAGGAAAATGAGGTCAAATTCCCCCTAGGGGTGGAGGCCAAATTGAGCTCCCAACTCAAGTACGAACCTCACAATTTTTTGAATAGATTATAGGGATTAATATTATACATCAATGGATTTCATTAATCAATGTTATTATCTCTGCAAACTGATTATAATGTGCAACATTCATATGACAACTTCCAGGGAAATTGCTTGAGGGAAAATGACAAGACTAGCTTGATTTTGACTCATAAAAGTATATTGAATAGTTTAGAAAATGGAATAATAAATAGAGAAAATATACATCATACAAATTTATTTCCCAACATCATAAAACATCAGATAAATTCCTTCATACATATTTGATATACAACTCTTTCAAAATTGAAGCTAAATACATGAAAACTATTGGTTTAATAACATGGAATTGTAAGATTTTCACATATGGATTACTGGAATTTCGAGTTATAGAGTGCATGGAAATGATATTACATAGCCATACATCACTTACTCAATCTTGGTAATCAAATATACTCATCCAAGCACAAGCACCACTCCAACAAGTGCGCCATCACATGAAAGTATGGGGAATGGTGAAGTAGGAATGAGAGAAGGGGGAGATAGATGGAATATGAAATTGTATGGACTTTCAACTTGCAACTAAGAAAAATTAATTCAGCTCCAATGAGAGGTCTTAATGGCCTCTCCATCAACCAACTTGGAAAGGAATCCAACTCCCTCGAAATTGGTACACAAGCAAGGAGAGTGAACACTCACTGTGTAAGGGACACACAAAAGCTCTCCAAAATGACAAAGGCCAATTAAAAAATTATCAAAAAATTTTCTCCCTCATCGAGACATCCTTTTATTAACTTCATGAGACCTCCCAAGGTCAAATTTCACTCCATAGGATTCCTACAACTCTTCTTAGTGGTTTAGTAACTTCTATGACACTTGTCTTCTCCTTCATGCTCAAATTCTTTTCCCAATTCGAATGGCTTCCTCTAACTCCAAAATGCTCCCTCTTGGTGGATATTTTTAGCCCTGTCATGTCATATTTGTCACAGGTCTGCAATCAGGTATGAATTTGTCACATTTTTCATAGAATCTTTTATCAATTGTTGTCATAGAGTGCATAGAATCTCCTTCCAAGTGGCACACATTGTCTTCTTAGTATCTTCCTCTTCCATGGGAGTTACTCTCCTCTACTAATTCAAATTCATTGGTTCATGATATTCTATGTGACACCACATCACCCTTGAAGAACATTCCATCCCCCTTGGATTCAAATTTTAATGATGGTCTTTCCAAGTGTGGGGGGGAACCTAACCATCCAAGGGCTCCTTAAGACTCCAATTGTCTCCATAAAACAATGCCGCCTTATTTTCTTAACCTTTGTTAGGATATTTAGACACTTAGGAGTTAGTTAAGATCAACTTGTGTAGTATATCCGTTAGGTAAAAGTGTGTTTCTTTAGTATGCATTAGTATGCATTTGTAAATATTCTAATCCGACGGTCACGATATGTTCTAGACATAGAGTGATCCGACGGTTCAACTTCTCTTAGATCATACCTACCATTGATCCATGGCTTAACACCCGATTGGTCTATGCTCTCTATTTAAAGAGCATAGAGGGTCCTTGGCTAGTTGATTGATTATGAGAAGCTCATGTAACTTTCTTTCTTTTGCATAATAAATTGCTCCAAGTAGCTATTTGGCCGGGGCCGTGGACTGTTTCCCTCTCGAGGGTTTTAACCACGTGACAAACATTGGTGTATTAATCTGTGATCTGTTTGTGTGAAGCGATTTTTCTTAGTGTTCGGTTCTTTGAGAGTACCCTGTGTACCCTAACATGGTATCAGAGCTTTTATGAAGAGCCGCTTTTGGTTTTGATCAAGATCTGGAACGGGTGTTGCCGAAACTTTGAAAGGGTTTCTGGTTCTGGATTTTCTGTGCATTTTTGGCCCATGGGAGCTGTTTCATTGTGTTTGGAGTGCCGTTTCCATTTGGAGATAGTTTTCGTTTCACCGAAAACCATTTCCGTTTGCTCCAGAAACACCAATTTCGGCAAATCTGAAGGTATAATGTTACAGTGACGGATTTGTTTTTTTTAATCTCTCATATTTTATCAGTTTATCATTAGATCTTTTATATTTAGTCTCGGGCTGTTGTTTTCCCTGACTGGGTATGCTCTTTTTTCGTGCACCTTGCGCGATCGCGGTGAATCAGAAACAGTAAGGGAAAGTTTTTTTTCTTGTCTTCTCGGCTACGTATGCTCTTTGCCGTGCACCTTGTGCGATCACGGAAAATCAGAAACAACTAGAAAACATGAAAATGTAGACTTTCCGAGTAAGCTAACCAAGATCTAACCCCATTGTGTAAAAAAAGTTTTTGTTTTTGTTTTTGTTTTTTCCTTTTTTTTGTGATTTGTAGGAAAATAAAGCAAGCACGAAAAACGAGAGAGAAGAGTGTTTAAAAAAAAAAAAATCCCCTTCCTCTTTCCATAGTTTTACGTACCTTTTAAACTTAACTCACTTGGTTCAAAGTTGCTTTATACCTTGATAAGTCTTGAGTTCAAATTTTATCAAGCTATTTTTTAGTGCATGCAATTTCTATTTTTAAGTTACTTTATTGTAAAAGTGCATCTCACATTAATAAAATAAAATAAAAGTGAGTCACTTAAGTCTTTTAATTTATTGCCACACTATTTAAAAGTCACATTATTGTAAAAGTGAACATCACTTATTCTACAAAAGTGATTCACTTCAAAGCAACTTTCTTGTAAAAGTGATTGTCAAAGGTTGATTTTGGGAAGAGGGGTTTTTTTTTTTTGGTTGGTCAAGTTAATATCTGCCACGTCACTATTGGGGACATCTTCAACATTTTCTTTGATCAAGCATAACTTCATCATCCAGAATCCGTTTTAAGTGCCGNTACTGATAACTTGAGCAAACTTTGGCATAAGCGATTTGGTCACTTAAATTATCGCTCATTGCAACAACTATGTGAAGACAATATGGTGACTGGTCTTCCGCTAGTATCTTGCAAGGATGGTGTTTGTTCTGGTTGTGTACTCGAAAAGCATCATCGGGACAGTTTTGACAAACGTGCCTCTTGGCATGCCTCGGTTCCCTTGGAGCTTGTGCATAGTGACTTGTGTGGCCCTCTTCCATCTGCTTCANCATATTTTTTTGAGCTCTTTGCATCCAAACAGTTAGTTTATGTTCTTTCAGCCATTATTTTACAGTATGGCTGCCCCTTGTGATATTATACTTACAAGTTCTAACTATTTCTCATGGAAATCTCGTATGGAGGATGTTCT